>JABXWE010056285.1:0-11853 GCA_014611495.1 Limonius californicus | reverse complement strand
ACCGTATCAACGTCTGCTCGAATATTGGCACTTTCATTTGAACACATTTTGGTAAATATCCCCGTTATTTATCATCCGATTTTGAAAAGCTTTTTTTTTTGTTATATTCAGCATAAAGAAAGCTATCAGATGAGGTATCATAAGGGGTACTTTGCTATTTAAAATTTTAAAGTTGGAGTTGCTAGGGCTTAGGGGTTGAGGGGTGGGGGGGTTGAAAATTACATCTCTAAATGACAATTTAAAAATAAAAATCGACGTGTCCGAGCATTTTTATGAAATATTTTTCTCAACGATTTTATAGAATTTATCCGTTACTTTTGGGAAGCACTGTAGAATTCATGTTTAGATGCGAAATTAATTCACATATTTGATAGTCGTTAATATTTTAAATGTAAATGATATTTTAATTATAAAACGGAATATTTTAAGATTGCCGCCACACAGTTAGGGGTAATACCAAATTTTAGGTGGAAATTCTTATTGCTTGACACCCTTATCGACGTCTTGCAACTTGTCTCTAATACTCATATAACAATTAAATGTATTCGTTTTACCATTTTTCATGAATTATTGTTGAATGTGGCAACCAACAAATACATGTACCGTGGTAGATGAATTGCACATTAAGTGTTGTGCAAAACAAAGATTATCCTAATTGCCTGATAGAATCTTGTCAATTAGCTGTACAACGGCACAACAACTTCTATGATATTTGTCACCATTTTATAATCCGCTTACAAATTTGTCTTTATACTTCACAAAGACCATAAAAATGTATTGGAAAGACAGAAATTAGAGACAGTATTTCACCATCCGCTCAAAATTGTATCGGTATATCTGACCAATATGGTGAAAATTTGAAAGAAAAACATCACAATATGGAGGCTTTACATCATAATTCACCGATATTTTTAAATATAATTAAGCTACAGGTCAAGAATGTCATTTATAAAAAAAAACAACATTCTATAGAGGTTCACTATATGAGAGTTCGACTGTACATACATACACCCAATTTCCAAATATTTAAACCAATGTTTGCACTTCTGGGACATATTTCGTCCGGTTTTCACGCTCAATTGTACAGGTAAGCTTGGACTGTGAGCTTTCCAAAACGACGAAGTTTTATCAAAATGGATAGAGTAACAAATAAGTGGACGCGACTGCCTCCCTGGACTTTCCCATACTGGAAACTGTTCATATCATCTTTATTCAACAGTAGAGATATTTTCCTCAAAACGGTTGTTCAAGTGCTATCCTAAAACCTTGCCTCGTAACGAATAGACTTACAAGGCTTGTAAGAAGTCCCGCCAAATATCTGCGGTGCCCCTTAATTTCCTTTTAATATGCAACCAGGCATACTTCATTCTCTACTATATACGTCGCGCGGTCTAACTAGTACCGATCGCTCTTGCTACCGAGGTAAAATTTTCTAAGTCCCTGGAAATTATATTTTGTAGGGCATAAAAAATCGATTTGTTTATTTTCGCGGAAAAAGATTCTTTGACGCAAACAAATAACAACCGTTAGAATAAAAAAAAATTTTTCTAAAAAAGAGGGGGGAGGGGGCCGGTGCGCTTACATATATCCACGAGTGTAATATTTCTTTGCATATTCATATGCTCCATTACGTACTGAGCGATTCAGTGAAAACCCCAGCTTCCTATCTTTTTTCGTTTATTAATTAAAGGAGTTTGAAATTTCAAACTTCCAAGCTTCGTAGAAGGCGCCACAGGAAAATTACGGAGTTCTTCAAAAAACATATCGATAGCCCCTTGCGAGGTCTATCGACATATGAAGTTTAAAAAATTCCTTGGAGCAGTTTTTGAGAAATAATTTTTTGAAAATTTCCAAAATTTTGAAAATTCGTAATTTAGGCCCCTTATAATTTTTCAAAAAAACTTTTTATATCACCTCATTTTACCCTTCATATACTATTCAGAAAATAAAAATCATTTGAATCGATTCATCCGTTTTCGAGTAATTGGGCGTTAAACTCAAAATTTTCAAAAAATCATAGCGCCCTACATTTTAAAGCTAGCGAGTTCGGCAAAAAACTAACAGATTTTTCTTATGACCCTCTATCGTTATCCGCGATAAAAGTTTCAAAATTGTAATCACGAAAAAAGTGATACCAAAAAAACATGCGTAACTTCCGCTTCCGGTTTCGGATTTTTTTGAAAAGCTTATTTTTTTCGATGAATTTTCGATACACCCCCGCATTCCAAAGTGCATCAAAATCGGAGCAATACTTTCGGCTGTAGGAGCGTCACATACGTACATACGTACGTACATACCCACCCACAGACAGACATTTTTTAAAAACCACTTTTTTGGGTTCCTAGAGACCCAAAACGGATATATCCGTTAAAATCTCGATTTCGAAAATTTTCATGATTTCAATACTTACCTATAAGGTATGGGAAAGTAAAAAGTTACTTACATTTTAATGTATTGATGTAAAAATACTTTGAAGCTTTAAAAGTACCAAATTAGAAAAAAATTACTAGGTGATTTAGGGGTGAAATAACCTTGCTATACGTGGTCGAAGTTTTTCGCGTATGTTTAGGATCGCCTTGTATATCAAAACCACACCACAAATCCTAGAGTAGATCAGCTATGGAACATAAAGAATTTACATCAAATAAGTAATATATAAAAATAAATGTTATTCGTACCATTAAATGTCAGATGAAAATAATATAAAATATTTATAAAATGGTTCTTATAATAAAAAAACAATAAAAGTTTTTTGGTCTATCCATTAAGTAGTAAAGCAAGTTCTTTTTTGTTTCTCTTACGTGACATATACAGCTGAATATTTTTAAAAATGTTATGTTTCCGTCTGTTCTTCTTTTCTCTATTGAATTACTTTTCTTCATTTTTACTGGTGCATATATTTAAGATAGTGTAAGATAGGTACTATAAACATTCATATTTTAAACATATTCATCTTGAAATTGGAATTGAAAATTCTAGGGACAGAAAATTCTAGCTTTTTCAAGCTTTTCAATGCGCTTTTCCAATTCAAGCAGTTTTAAAATTTTCCAGTAATTTCCGGAGAGTAAGCAAACTTTTACAAATTCTCCCATGGATACATTACTTTTTCAGAGAAAATTCTCACAGAATTTGCTGAATATTTAAGGTCTTTCAGGAAAAAAACATAATATTCTTTCTCAGATTTTTCAGATTGATATTTTTTGTAGATAGTGTGTCAAGGTACTGCCCAACATCAACGAGCCCTCTAAAACACCCACGTGCTACAAAAAAAGGCCCCGAAACAATTTCAATTTAATGTAAATGGGGTAATGATACAGCAAAATAAATTTAGTTAGCGCTGATACCTCCCATATATGAAACAATAATGAAGCTCCTACTGTCTAGCATTGACATAAACAAAATTAATTTATCATGTAATACAAAAGCTTCAATTCGCAATTAACTGAGATAACATTAATAAAAATTGTTAATTGTTACTTTCATGGCAACTTCTTTGGAGTTAAAACAGCACAATAGAATGTTTTCAATAAATATAAAAAAAAGGAAGGAAGCAGTGGCGGCTTGTACTAAAGGGTACAAGGGCACGTGCCCACCCAACCACCAAGATAAACACAGAAAGAAATTCGCATGTAATTCAGTGCATTATTTTAACGATGGTATCAAATTTTCCTTCCGCACCACAAGCGCGGCTAACAGCCTCAAAACTATTTTCCGGGGAACGCTCTGATTTGTTCCCCATGTAGAGGTGATTCGGTTGGCTATCGGTTATCTTCGCTATACGCGATATACCACGCGAATGGGGCACCGAACGAAGCGTTCCCCATTTAAAGTCAACGTTTGACTTTCGACCGTAGTGTTTTGTTTTCGCGCAATCGCGCGTGTGAATTCAAAGACGAACGTGACGTTTTTTCAATGATGGAAGTTAATTGCGTGCAAAATCTTTTAAAAAACCCGCTATCATTTGAGGAAAAACTTTTAATTAAGAAGAAAGGAAGGCCTATTCCTGATCTTCAGATAAACTACAGTTCGACCAGTAAAACCCGAACGTACAATAGAAAATTCAACAAGAATATCTATGAAAAATACGATTGGATGTGCGGATGTTCAGTAACAAATAAACTGTTTTGTTTTATGTGCTTAATTTTTAAGAAAGAGGTTAGAGCGTGGAATAAACAAGGGGTGAATGATTTACAACACATTGCAGAGAGGGCAAAGAAACACAAATCTTCCGTTTCTCACATGAATGAAGACGTGGAAAAAAATCGTCATATTTTGCGCCAGCTAATTATGTGTATTAAATTTTGCGGCACCTTTGAGCTCGTGTTGCGAGGTCACGATGAAACATTAACGTCAGGCAATCCAGGAATTTATTTAGGGTTAATCAACTTTGCTGCCGAATTAGACGCTGTGTTTGCAATACATATGAAAGGTTCACAAGTGTTTAAAGGCGTCTCAAAAACTATTCAGAACGAATTGCTAGATGCAATCTTGCAAATTTACAAGCAGGAGATATTAAAAGAAATTAAATCTGCAAATTTCATTGCTTTGGAGGCCGATGAAACTACAGACACTTCTAATCATCAGCAAATGGTTGTTATTATTCGATACGTGTTTAATGGACAAATTTTTGAACGCTTTTGGTCTTTGGTGTAGGCATGCATTTCCACAAAAATGTTTTGATGAAACTGTGAAATCTTATTCTATGTTGGACAGTGTAACATTGAAAAGTGAACTTTCAGCAATTTATGAGCGCGATGACATGTGTGACGTAGGTGGTATTTTGCCACTTTTAGTGACTGAACGCATTGGCGGTCCTATCAATAGAAAAGAAGTTCGTCCAGTCTATCCTGGATTTTGACAACAAAGTCATAGACGTCTTTTCTCGCATGAAAAATAGGAGAATGGATTTTATGTACAAAAAATAGGTAAGTTTTTTCTTGTGCCCACCCTCTTTCTTAACTCACGAGCTGCCACTGGAAGGAAGTTGTGATTTCCAAAACGTCCTAAAAATTATTCATTGTGTAGGAGTAAACTTATAACAGGCAACTAAAAACTAGGTTAGAAGTGACATGTAGCTACACTTATCAATAAATTTTCTATGTATAAAAAAATATAACAGGCAAATTTACAATCATCTCATTAATTCATATTAGCAAACTTCCTGAGCTTCTACCAATTAGTATTCTTCTGGTGTCATTTTATTCAACAGGTTTGAAATTCTTTAGAAAATCAAATTTCTTTTAAAAGTTATGCAGGCGATTTAAAAGTAATATAAGTGCTTATCCAGTCTGTTCAATTGAACACCTTGCAATAGATAACTTTTTTATTTCAAGTGATACCAATTTTGTTAAATGGTCAACATGACAGTAGGTATATTTGTTTACTATTTTTACGTGTCACTCCAGTAAATGATAAAATACAAAAAATAAAATGGTACAAATAACTTCATTATTTGTATTATTTATTGAGTGTGCAACTTAACACTTTTACATAGAGAAATTCACACAAATGTAAACATAAAATACATGGTTATGAACACAAAAAAGTTTAAAAACAGTTTCGATTTTTTTGCTCGAAAATCCAATTGTGCTAATTTAACCAAATTCACCCTGTATATTTTCATATATTTGATTAGAAGAATTAGAGTGTGGCGATAAACTTTAGAACAATGTTTTTAAATTGACAAAATTAATTTTTTTTTAAGTAGATCATAGCTTACAAAAAAATCACCCAAACATTAATAGTGTACACTCTTTTTACCTAATTTCAAAAATATAAATATATACAGGGTATTCAAAAAACAAATGTCATACACCGGTATGCAGAATTGATATTTTCCATTTTCTGTCAATATCTATAGATAATGAATGGATAGCTTGTTAAACAAGTTAGTAACACCCTGTATGTTTACTAATACTTACTTAATATTTAACTGCATTATAATTTTTAAAAACCTCATAAGCTTAAGAATGGGCAATTTATGAAAATACACGAAGAGTAAATCTTAATCGAAAACATACTTTCAAAATCATTCAAACTTGACATGATTTCAAAGAAACATCCTGTACATATTAATAAATTATACAACAAACATCCCATTATAGAAACAACAGAACAATTAACACTGAAATAATTAAATTTTAAATAAACTCACCCTCAGCGGTCATTTTAACAGTGGTATGAACTTCTGTGGTAATTTCAGCCATTTTTGAAAATTCCTGTAGTCGACAACAAGAAAGTGGAACTTCTCTTTCGGTTCTATCCTTCAACGAATCCTATAAAAGCAGTTTATACTTAAAATGTGTAAAATATACTGTTTAAAACAACAAGGATGAGGGCTCAAAGCAGCAACAAACCTTTCATCTGCAGGTATGTAAACTAAAAAGGGCTCCAGAATACAAAAGGCTATATTTTTGTGGAAGGTCAGCGACATACAGGGGCGTGCTAACACCCAATAGTTACTTGTAATGCGGAAGACAATCCCAGAAAAAAATTAACCGCCTACGCCTCTGACTATAGCAACAAAGAACCAACCAGTGGCGGAACAATGTTTAGTAGGGCCCTGGTGCAAAAGACATTTAGTAGGCCCCTTAAGTAAGCAACTAGGATCAAAATGTGTCGCACCTGACTCCAAATATAAAATAGAATTTAAAGGGGCTCATGGGGCCCCGAAAGGGCCTGGGCCCCGTGGGCCCCCAGAGAGCGTGGGCCCCGGTGCAAATGCACCGGCTGCACCATACAAAGTTCCGCCACTGGAACCAACGGACCAAATGAGAACACAAAAAATAAATGTAAGCGATTGGGTGTTCAATATTCCGCTGCATAATATCACTGTTGGGAGTATAATATACATATTCTAAATTTGAATTACTCTTATCATATTTTTATTTTTCTGTAACGGAAATTTGGTTGTTTAGAAACTCCCTTCGCAGGGAACGAATCTAACTTCGCTTACCAAATAAATCTTCTTTCACCAAGTTGAAATCGCCTTCAAGTGTATTAAGGAACGATACACAGAATGCACTACACCAAACACAACCAAGATAAAAATGCCCCTGCAAGATGCAACTTGCTTTTATAAACCAGTCAGCTCGGTAAACCAAACAAACGGTTACTGGTACACACGTGGGGATTGCTCAGCTGCTATTGGTCAGGGAATTCAAAATTTTAAATTTCTACTCGTTATGGGACCAAGTTTGAGGTGGTGGAACAAAGAGTGGACAAATTTAAATTTCGTGAGACTGTTCCGGATTTTAATCGTATAAATAACGAGTGAATCGCTGTCTTTGTTATCCCGTGTTTAGGCTGAAATGATTCATGCACTACACGGATGATTGTCGCAATACTATTTTGAGAGCGAACTACCTATGTGCTGTTTCAAATAACTTCCCAAAATGTCAGACGGTGATGAACTTTGTTTCGTAACGAACTTTACAAAAATGTTTAAACAACTGAAGGTTATCAAAACAAACGACAGTTTCTTTTCACGCTTATTTGTTTTTTATACAGGGTTAGGCAAAAGTACGCTTATTTGTTTTTTATACAGGGTTAGGCAAAAGTACGGAATAATGCAAATATGTCTACTCTATGTATGTACAAAGTGATGTTTTATAAAGTCAATTGCAGTAGCTTAGGGGTTGCCCCGTCTATATTAAGCTTTAGAATCTGACAATATGAAAATTGTAACAGCATAGCTGCCAATCTTGACGAAAAACCTGTAATTTACTTACCTTAATAAATTACAAATCAGTTGCAACTAAATACTTGTTCATTTTCACATTTTGTTGTGCCAAAATTTTTAACTACCTGAACTGTCACGCAGTTTGACATACAGGTAAATGTCATTCAAAGCTCATTACAGCTGACTGCAGACGGAATAGCTTTTTTTCTAGGCTTGCTGCAGCCTGCAATTGACTTTTTAAAAAATCACTTTGTATGTATATACCACAATTCAACCGATTTCGAAAATTTCTACTTGAAGGTTCCGATATCTGACGGATACAATGAAGGTACTGGCGGTTTAAAGACTTCCGGTTTAGCCGGAAATGATATGAACTTTGTATTTTGAATTAAATATAGTTATATCTATAGAACTATTTTTTGGGAGTTGGTGATATAAGGTTTAAGGCCTTTATTTTTAATAATTGTAGAGATACTGCACAATAATGTTTCGTAATTGTTATCTAACTGATCATGAGAACAAAAAATATGTGAGAAGCGTAATCAGTTTTGTAAGTTGTCAAATTGTGCTTGATTTGTGTTGTGTTTATGTTCGATTAACAGATCAAAAATGTTTAGAACTTTTAAAAAATCAAATTGTTTTTGCTCTTGAAAAGGAAGATAAATTCCTAATAATATTTTGTTTCATCAGCATTGAACACCTTCCCATTACGCTCTAAATGCACTTTTTAAACTAAATGTTTCCAAATACATAGGTGGATAGCACACAATGGTCTTATTGAATGGTCCGCTCTTTCGCCGGACCTGAATCCATTGGGTTCGAGTTTATAACGAACGTCCAAATAATTTGGAAGAATTGAAACTCAGAACTGTTGGTGAAATAAGAAACATTCCTGAAAACATCTTGTTAATGCAACTGAGGGATTTGAACATAGACTTTGTTACTGCCAAGATGAAGTAAATGGTGGTCATTATAATCATGTTCCTAAGTGTGTTATTTGTGTTTTTTTTTATTGGTTTGTTTTCCATTGTTTGTCTTTTATTGTTTTGTTGTCGTGCGTTGCTATAGGTATTAAAACAAATTACGCAACATTACTGTTGAGTGTTTTGTTCAATATCTCTTGTTTTTTTTCTGTTCTGTTGTCATACTTGCTAGGAAGTAAACAAATTACGAAACATTACTGTTGAGTGTTTTGTTCAATATCTCTTGTTTTTTATTGTCATGCGTTGCTAGGTAGTAAAACAAATTACGCAACATTATTGTTGAGTGTTTTGTTGAATATTTCTTGTTTTTACTGTTTTGTTGTCATACGTTGCTAGACAGTAAAACAAATTACGAAACATTACTGTTGAGTGCTTTGTTCGATGTCTCTTTTTTTACTGTCATTCGTTGCTAGGTAGTAAAACAAATTACGCAACATTATTGTTGAGTGTTTTGTTGAATATCTCTTGTTTTTACTGTTTTGTTGTCATACGTTGCTAGGCAGTAAAACAAATTAGGAAACATTACTGTTGAGTGCTTTGTTCGATACCTCTTTTTTTATTGTCATGCGTTGCTAGATAGCAAAACAAATTACGAAACATTATTGAGTGTTTTGTTCAGTATCTCTTGTTTTCTATTGTTTTGTTGTCGTGCGTTGCTAGGTAGTAAAACAAATTACGAAACATTATCGTTGACTGTTTTGTTCAGTATTTCTTGTTTTTTACTGATTTGTTCTCATGCGTTGCTGGGCAGTGAAACAAATTTGGAAACATTATTGTTGAGTGATTTGTTCGATGTCTCTTGCTTTTTATTGTCGTGCGTTGCTAGGTAGTAAAACAAATTACGAAACATTGTCGTTGACTGTTTTGTTCAATATCTCTTGTTTTTTACTGTTTTGTTGTCATACGTTGCCAGGCAGTAAATAAATTACCAAATTTACTGTTAAGTGTTTTGTTCAATATCTCTGGTTTTTTATTGTCATGCATTGTTAGGCAGTAAAACAAATTAGGAAACATTACTGTTGAGTGCTTTGTTCGATGTGTCTTTTTTTATTGTCATGTGTTGCTAGATACTAAAACAAATTACAAAACATTATTGAGTATTTCAATATCTCTTGTTATCCATTGTTTTGTTGTCATGCGTTCCTAGGCAGTAGAACAAATGACGAAACTGTTGAGGGTTTTGTTCGATATCTCTTGTTTTTTATTGTCGTGCGTTGCTAGATAGTACAACAAATTACGAAACATTATTATTGTTGGGTATTTTGTTCAATATCTCTTGTTTTTTATTGTCTTGTTATCATGCGTTACTAGGTAGTGAAACAAATTCGGAAACATTATTGTTGAGTGATTTGTTCGATGTCTCTTGTTTTTTATTGTTTTGTTGTCATGCGTTGCTATGTAGTAAAAAAGATTACGAAACGTTATTGTTGAGTGTGTTGTTCAATTTCTCTTGTTTTTTGTTGTCAGGCGTTGCTAGGTACTAGAACAAATTACGAAACATTATTGTTGAGTGCTTTGTTCAATATCTCTTGTTTTTTTATTGTTTTTTTTTTTGACGTGCGTTGCTATGCTGTAAAATAAATTACGAAACATTATTATTGTTGGGTGTTTTGTTCAATATCTCTTGTTTTTTATTGTCTTGTTATCATGCGTTACTAGGTAGTGAAACAAATTCGGAAACATTATTGTTGAGTGATTTGTTCGATGTCTCTTGTTTTTTATTGTTTTGTTGTCATGCGTTGCTATGTAGTAAAAAAGATTACGAAACATTATTGTTGAGTGTGTTGTTCAATTTCTCTTGTTTTTTGTTGTCAGGCGTTGCTAGGTACTAGAACAAATTACGAAACATTATTGTTGAGTGCTTTGTTCAATATCTCTTGTTTTTTTATTGTTTTTTTTGACGTGCGTTGCTATGCTGTAAAATAAATTATGAAATATTATTGTACAATATCTCTAGAATTATTAAAAATGAAGGCATCAGACCTTGTATCAGCGAACTCGCAAAAAAGAGTTCTATCGATACATGAAAAAATATATAGCGTATCCTATTTAAAATAAAAAAGTTGATATGCTTTCTGGCTAAACCGGAAGTCCTTTTAAACCGCCAATACCATTACTGTATCCGCAATATACCGAAACCTTCATGGAGAAAATGCGCGGTACACAGAGATATTTAAATTGTTCCATAGTATTGCCCAACCTTGTATACCCGGGACCATATGCGTTAGCAGAAATATTTCCCAGGGCAGGCAAATATTAGGAAACTGAAAAATATTAGGGAAATAGTACATTATAGGCCAAGGGGCAGAAATGCTAGATTTTTCCTAAGGTGCGCTTTGTAGCTCGAGGGCGAAGCCCCAGAGCTACAAAGCACCGCGGGAAAAATAGCATTCGGTCCCGAGGTGTATATACTATTTTTTACGCCGATGAAAACACGAAAATTAAGGAAGAATAAAAATTTCGTCAAAGCGATCTGTAATAATTAGTAGTTTGTGGAATTCGTATCTTGACAACCATGGTGACAGAAAGAAATTGCTTATAAACAAACTGACATTTGTGAATACAGCTTTGAAAATTGTTAACGGTGATGGAACAAGAAATCGAGGGAGAACCTCGAGAAATTGTTGATACTGCTTCTGTAATCAAAAAACTATAAATGTGACATCCGACGAAAAAGTATTGTGCGATTTTCCAGCTAATATTAATTTTAGTAATTGTGGCTTGTGCTAATGTTTCATTTACTGTAAATGTAAATAAATAAGTTCTTAAATTTGCATTCATACTACTACTACTTTTCTTATTGTTAAACAATAATAACGGGTGTTCAAAAACTAGTACGTTTGGAGTAGGTCATGAGTTAACAAATCAAGAGACACAGTATGTCTTTACTTAAACATGAACCAAAATAAACGTCAAAATAAATTGAGGTTATAAACGAGGAACTTTAATTTACACTTAAAAATTAATTCATGAACAGCAAAGTGAATTACAGCTATAAACTAATTACTTACAGGAGAGACAAGTAATCAACTGTCAAATAACAATTATTTAGATAACCTCAACATCAGGTGTTTGCGGCTCGGCAGCTGGTTATGAAGCGACATACATTTACCGACGCATAACTGATGCACAGCCTACTATAAACGTGGGAGTTTTTGAACACGGTTTACAAACTCCCTAGGGAGAAAA
>JABXWE010056278.1:0-13913 GCA_014611495.1 Limonius californicus | reverse complement strand
TTTGTTGTAAAATATACATTTATTACCAAATAGCCAAATTGATGCAAGTTCGTTTAAATCTGACACGCAACTAAAATTGCAAAAAGGAATTTACCTAAAACTAAATTACATTTTTGTAATAGATACTAGCTGATAAGGTTTGTCACACATGCTAGCTTCTATTATTACTGTAACAATACGGAAATTACAATCCACAAAATTTATAATACTTTGCAGAACAGTATTTACACAAACAGATGTGTCAGATTATCATGATCTATGAAAATGTACATATGCGAAAGTGGGATATATTTGGATAGAAATATTGTACAAAATTTAATTGAAATCTGAGTTTGTCTTAGAACAGCTGAATTTTTATATTTGTCGTAAACAAAATAACTCGAAAGTACAGTCATAATAATTTTATACTGGCATGTAGAAAAGCAATTGAATTGAAGTTTTTCCCGAAATTTTATAGCTGAAATGTTGAACACGAGTTTGAAATGTAATTGATTTTTTCGTTGTAAGACTGTTTGCTAATATGAAACGCTAACACAAATACTTCATTCGAAATTTATAGTGTTGAGGTTAGCCGAAATGAAATTTTTGAACCCTTTGTGATTATCCACTGAGGTACACGTTAAATTAAAAATTAATCCTAAATCCCTGTTGCTATTAAACGAAAATGAGGTAAAATACAATACATTGTATAGCGAATCCTTAGAATAGATTGTTTCAAGGTCCTGTGGGTATTTGATATTTTACATACGAAAATATATGTTGCAGCGTATTCATGCCATGGACGATGGGAAGAAAACGGTACTCACTATCTGATAACTACTCCTGTAAGCAGATCTTCTCATGGAGCCCGAAGGTATTGCTTCATTTATCGAGAATACGACCCTGACCTCTTGTTATTTTCTTCGTCGTCGGACAATTGCGACCGTTCTGTGAAGCCAGGGTTTACTGGAGAACTTATTTTCAATGCCACTATCATCGGTGAGTACTTAATTTCCTCAAACAGACATCTAGTTATTTTTAATCACGAATCTTTTGTTACAGGAAAGTGTGTTGAAATAAATAGTACGGGTTCTCAGAATCAGTTTCAGTGGACGACGTGGATTATTCCATTCCTGCATTTAATTTTAGTAGTCACGTTTCCTCACATTCAGAGATGATTTATGACGTAGGATTTTAGGAAATAATAAAATCGAGGAGCAAATCCTTCAAAGATGAGACTGTATTTAGCTGTTCCTTGGAAGTTATTTTGGTTGTGAACAGTGTTTTTCAAGGCGACTGAAAGCCAACATCGGTTGTGTTTTATGTTATATAAATTTAACTGAATACAGCCCTGTCAGGATTACTGTGATTACTGCGTTTTAAATCGATTGTATAGGTTTTTATGTAATTGTACACGAAGTAGTGTCTAATAATTGTAGAAGAATAACACCTACCTAACGCATTTCTCATCATTCTCTTCTATAAGGATTTTTTGCTTCCCATAGTTAATTCCACTACCTGTTACCCATCCTAACATACAGTAAACATGGCTGATGTATGTAAGCAAAATTTTAAATAGTTACAAATTCGCAATTTAGAGTCTCGTTCATTTTGTAAGTCTGAAAAGTTACATATCAAGGGCTTTTTGTTAACAAATGTTAGCCATCGTTTACAGTTTTTCAAGTTTTATAAATGCATTACCTTGCAATAGAAAGAAATAGATTGTAATCTGTGATTCTTTTTAATATTCCCCAAAATAGCATTTTATTCACCAAAATGCTTGCAATAAATATGTATTTTTACACTTAACACAGCTCATCTAAAAAGCAGTGATATTTTTGGTAACTTGAAGCAATATTTAGAATTCTGTTAAATTTAGTGGTCACTGTTTATATTGTTTAAAGAATAATTAGAAATTGTTTTGCAAAAATTTACGTTGATCAAGCAATAACATAGCATAGTATATAGCAAAAAAAAACAACGTCGATACACAATTTTATTTACACAGGTGTAACTATCTTTGTGTGTCTATTTCTTGATGGTAACGTTTACGCAATATTTTTAATCAGATTCATTGTGAAACATCCAACTCACGAAATCTTATGCAAAGGAATTTTGTAGTCGCATAATCCAGTTTTATATCAACATATTGCGTAAACGTTATTGGACTGGCAGAAGCCAAAAGACAAGTAAAAACAAAGTTGTGCGAATTGCAATCATTGTAAAATGTATATATGTATTTTATCGACGAATAGTGGTGTAGTTTAGAGAATAAACTAAAACTAGATTAAATCCAAACAAATCTACATAGTATTTGTAGAACGTAGACTGTTTTTAAAGGCAAAGTATTTAAAAAAGAGTTTGGAAGATCGGTGCCTTGGATGTTTTGTTTAAGAAATAAACACAAAAGATGTTAAAAATGATCAAATGCAAATTGTTGTATTGAATATCTGTACATTTAACAAATAAAAAATGAAGTAATTTCAGTTATTTAATCATTATAACATTAGAATCCCTTCCACTTGATATATTATCTCTCTAATCTACTTGTCTTTTAATGTTGCTAGTCGTCGCCATTCTTCAATTCTGCCTGCTTCTCCTCAGCGTTGAAGTATAAGCGCGAACAGTCCAAACTATTTCCAGAGATTAATTAGGAAATTATGTATAGTAGGTTGCATTGGTAGATTTTTATTTGTAACATCGGTAGCTTTTAGGAACGCGCGTAAATGCAGCTGCAGCCCGCAATTTATATAAAAGGCGCTATCCAACTGAAACTTCACCGTCTCGAAAAACATTTAAAGGCATTGAAACTTCTATAAGAATCGCAGGTAAAGTTTTAGTAGAACCTCAGTGTGAAGGATTCTGAAAACAAATGTATTTCATCCCTATCATGTTACTTTGGTGCACGAACTGCGTGAAAATGACCCTTTGAAAGGACGTCAATTTTGTAATTTTTTTCAAAATCTACTTCTTTTGGATCAATCTTTTTGACATTATGTAAATTATTGTTGTATGTAAACAACAGTGAAGTGAATATGCATAATTCGCACTATTACACGCAAGAAAATTCGCACTGGATACGTGTTACCCATTTTCGAAGAGTTTCTTCGGTAATTTTTTGTTGTGCTACAGTAGGTAACCATTATTATTGAACCATACCTCCTCCATGGAGATTTACCTGGACAATATTACTTGGATTTCCTACTTAAATTTTACCGCAGTTGTTGGAAGATAAAGAACGACTTGGTATCAACATGATCGCTGTCCTGTTCAGTATAGCAGAATTATTGCAAATCACTTAAATAATGTGTTCAGAAAAAGTTGGATTGGAAGAGGAGCTGTGTATCCACGGCCACCGATTTCATTTCACTCGACTTGTTTCTATGGGGTACAATTAAAGAAATAATATACCGAACTCGATAGTAAAAGAGCATGATTTACTAAATAGAATAATGGATGCGTGTAAATCATTTACACCTGACATGCTTGTTCGAGTCCGAAGATCGTTTTTAAAACATTACAAAATGTGTAGATGTGGATCGCAACAATTACGAACATTTCCTGAATTAAATAAAACTTGCTATTTTTTGTTTATTTTCATATTTTTGTTTTTTTATAGTACGGTTGCCGTAATGGATGCTTTGTTGTTGAATACTAACGTAGTTAATATTAGTAAAACTGTTAATGACTACAGTAAGAGATCGACTTGAGAGAAAGCTAAATATGATCCATTACTCAATCTCAGAGTCATTCTACAATCCATTTCTGATTACAGACCATCCTCATTATCTTCCCATATTCTTCTATTATGTGCTGCTTCTGTCCAATTGAAATTCGCTGTCATTTTCAGGTGATGGTCGTGGTCCCCATTTCCTACCTCTTAAGGATATTCCTTCCCATTGCTCTTTGTGTTACAGCTGTTTTCTTCATTTATTGTTTGGTGATGGTCCACGTTTGGGATCCATATGTTAGCACGGACACAAAGCATGTTCGAATAATCGCGATTTTAACCTTGGAGATGTGTTGTTATTTTTGTGAATCTGACCCAGCCTACCAAATGCCTTCCACTTCAGTCTTCTTTTCCTGTATTTTTACGTGGTCTGATTTTCCCCATTTATCTTGAATTGATAGCCCAGGTATATGTAGGTACCATTACTATACCATGAAAAAAATCAATAACCTCAGCTGCTGTGATACGTGTATGTTGGGTTGCATCAACTACTTTAAAGGTGGAGATAGCTTAGCTACCCCTCCCTGTATATATGAAATTAGTTAACTCAAACTATTGTAGGTAGCTAACAGGACATTGGCCTATAGGCCTACACAGAAGAAGAAGAAGAACTAAACACACTATTATTATTTATACATCAACCATCAAACAAACGTATAACAGTTCTTTTTCTCAATACCTACTAGAAAACTGCATCATACTAATAATATTTAATTATAAGTTCACCTAAACTTTCCCAGGCTATATAATTTCTCTGCTTATTTACAAGATTGCGCGGTATTGATTTAGATTTAAAACGTAGCACTTTAGTATGCAAATTAAAACCGTTATAAATATTGGCCTCGTTAGTAATTTTGCATTAAAAACTCCATCTAATGCACCATTTACTTTCTCAAGTATTACTATTTTCCATAAACTTGAATTAACTGCTCTCAAAACTTCTCATGTTAAGAGTGCCTACCAAAGAGTATACACCTACAGTCGTAAGATGCGATTACTAAGCTATTACCATGATTGGCGAATTATTTGCCCGATTGTTAACCTATTACGGAAGATTGAAGTAATTTCGAAATTATTTCCATGGTCGTCATAATCAATGTTAAATGACTTTGATTTATTCCCACAACTTGCTTCTTAGATCAAAAGCAAACAAAATTATAATATTCACTTTATTTGTTTGCAATTCACAAGGTAGATACTTAGAATCAAATCTAAAAGCACTGTAGAGAAAAAAAAAATTAAATATTGAATATAAAAATGCATATGACATTGAACTTTAATTGTATTTACAGACTAAATTAACTCAGAAACAAAAACGAAGTTTTCACAAAGTAAACAGAAAATGTGTACGCAGTATTACTTCCTTTGTTAGTGTTTAGTTTAGGTTTGATAATGCAGTCTTGCTTGTTTGAAATGTTTCTATTTTCCTGTTTGCACTCCTTTTAAGTATTCGGTCAATTCGAATGTTTAATGCTATAGTTTTCCATAAATACAATGGCAATTTTTCCATTACAACATCTTTTTAGTTTATAAGTGTAATTTTAAGCAATATACCATTATTGAAAGCATCTACAGTCTATTAAATCAAGAGTTGTTATGTTCTTTTAAAAATTTGCCGCTCTATATGAATTAATTTCTTAATTTGATTGCCGCTCCATAGGAATTATAACGTTATTTGAATTGCCGTTTGAATGTTAACAGTTTTGGTTACTTTGCGTCTTTCTAAGTTTGAGTTATGTTGACAATTCCTTTTGTGTCGAAATTGCCGAATATTGTTTTTTCTCGTGCTTGACCTTAACGCTTCCGAGAACTCACGTGTCCCTTATTCTAGAACTTTTCATAACATTTCGTAATATGGTGCAACCTTTTGGGGAAAGCGGAAAGGGCAGATTTCCGTTGCGAAAGTTCGTCAGTCAGCCTTACATCCTGCATGACTCCGGGCCTTCTCAAATTACATCTTCGGGAAAGGGCCGTTACGGAAAATAAAGTAGACAACAAGCTTGGGTCCAAGATGAACGTTCATGAAGAGCGGGTTTTTTCGCGGCACCTGTTAAATTGAGTTTATTGCACCGAATATTGCTTTAGGCAATTAGTATCATTTCGACGAAGTCGGATCTAAATACGTTTTAACAGTGTAGTGTGGTTACAGAACAACTAAGTATGATTGTTTTTTTCTTCGATTCATTCGGATAAAAGCGTTTGAACCCGTGAAAATGGGATTGTTGGGTCTGTTGGTGATACAAGCGTTTGAAATTCCTGTTGCCCTCAACGTCGACTGTCCCCGTTGGAAATAATTCAACTGATCCTGTTGGGAATGATCTGCTTCCACAGGAGCGTACCTACCAACGTTTCGTCCCCCTGGTTTCCTGAGGCCTTGCATCTTTTTCCCGGACCGGAAAAATCCCCCTTTCTCGACTGTACCTGCATCTGGAAATCAACTCCCCCCGGAATTTTCCCTGCCTCCACCGGAATTCAAGGTAAAGAACCCGTTTTTTTGTGCAGTGTAATAGAAACCTTTTTTTTTTCTCGCGCAAACTTGCAAAATTCCACGTTATTGAACTTGTTTTATGCAACCTAAAAGCGATCTTCAGTCGCCATTTGTTTGTTGTTAATTGTAAAAAGATATTAATACTGTATTTTTCCTGTAAACTCTACGCTATTGGCCACACATATTTATTGAAATATCCTAAATATCGTGCGCCAACGGCGGCGAGTTTTGTTTTCTTAAACGTTCAAATATTATTTGTAAAACCATAAAAATGCCATTTCCTGTCTCTTCTTTTTGTATCGGCATTTCAATAATTTCATTATATGTATTTTAAAATTTACTGCCTCTTTTATTTTTGTGTACTCTGTATTTGTTTGTGTAGGATTTTTGCAAGCTTAAATATATAGTAGGATGCACAATAAAGGTGAGTTCCATTCCCGTAAGCTGTTGGCTTCTCGGCCTTCCACGAGGACCTACAATCAGCTGGATTTGGAAGGTGGCGCCCAAAAATTTTGACTTACCCTGTACACCACTAAATATTTCCTCCCGCAAGCGGTTTTCACGAACTCCCCCTACTCCTCTGAGCTAAGCTGTAGGCCGTTTTCCACCTATCCAGTTACGGGTCGTCGGAAAAGCTCGATTGGCCCTTAACAGAGTATGAAACAGGAGATAATACCTACGTATCTGCATTGCTTTGCCCTGGATCCCTTAACAAACTCTGCTAACAGTGTCTCTATTTCGTATATTTGCATCGGTCAGATCTGAGTTTATACCCAAATATAACACTCATTATCTTTATAATTACCGTTAGGAGACATACAAATTAACAGCCTATAGGTCATAAATACATAGAACTCTAAATTTCCTAAGTAACAGCCATTACACCAAAGAGATTTTGCTTATTAAACAAATTGCAAATCGTAGTGGATACAGCACAAAACTGATAGACACACTAATCAAAAAGAAAAATTATAAATTACCAGTGCAAAGAATATATTCAAAAGAGCACTCTGAAAATATTAAATAATTATATTTCAATTGCATATTTCGATGATATATCGAAGAAAATTGCTAAAATTATAATCATAATTTAAAATAAATTATAAAACAACCAAAAATACCTTTCCTTTTAAAGATGCATTAGAAAACTAACGCAATAGTTCGTGATTTGATATCCCATATATTTATAAAAGTAAGTTTTGCATTATTTCGGTTTGTTGTTTGAATAATGTATAATCTTGAGAAATGCTTGTGTTATAGTGGAGTATGTGAATCAATTATTAAAGGCTGCTGAAGATATGCAAAACCATTTTACTGCTGCCAATATAAGAAGTCATTATCAAAATGTAGGCTTTGAAGAATTATTAAATAGTGTTGAGGAGCTGAAAAACCATTGTTCTGATGAAAATATGAGACAGCATTTTCAAAATGCTCCGGTGTTCTTGCATAAATCAATTTATTTTTTAAATAAATAAGTCGAAAACTAAATGCGTATGTGTAGGCATAAATAGTAGAACACCATTTTCTCCGATCATACAGTTGTATGCATGAAAAATAATTGGGTCCTATTCGAAGAAATGGAATGGGTTAAATTCCTGGAATGGCAAAGAGATAACAAATTTCATTTATAATAGCCAAAGTAAAGTGCTTCCTATAAAGTCTACGCCAACAAAAACGATCAACTTTAAAACTATTAATAGGAACAAAGTCATTCATATAGCTGATAAAACGGCACTAGGCGCCTTTCTAGGATCTGAAACTGTAAGTGAATTGTGGACATTCTTAGCCTTGCTTGAATCAAAATGGGGATATTTAAAAAGTCTAAAATTTCAAACATTTTACTCTAACCTTATAAAGGCCGTTTCCGATTTATATGGAGATGCAATAATTAATATTGAAAATATTCTTATTTCACTTAAAGAAGCCAAATCCAAAAATGCTATTTGTGTGATGGAGATGATAAATTTGCGCCAGAAATAATTTTAGCCGATCTAGAAATGGCTACCATTGGCAAATCTCTGAGAGGTGGGTATAGTGTATAAAAGTTGTGAGACGATCCTGAACCAAGCAGTACCAAACAGAAATGTATAAGCTTTACGCAGCTGAAAGTATTACCATCACAACGGATTTAATTAGTGCTGTGCATTGTGTTAAAGAGACGCTCAAGCATTCGATGCCGAACATGAAACTGTATACTCAAAAATTCCATTAGCCCATCAGGATGATCTTAAAAACTCTATAATCAGTGTATTGAAGGTTCAAACTACATATTGTGAAGAGTTTTTAAAAGAAAAAGCTTGCGTCAACTGCTTATTGTCAAATTTGGAACGAATTGGTTTGTTTTCATATTGTGTGACGATTCGCAAGTATGTTAATGATGAAATCACCGAATAAGAAAAACCGGTCTGTTAATTTCGATTTTTCCAAAACCGAAACACATATTATGATTGCGTGAAAATTTGCATATACAAAGGCTAGAAAATCACATTGGATAACTGTTGCTGCGGATAGATTATGATTTCAGAGAAGAATTCAACAATTAGAAGATTTATTTAAAAATCATGAAACATAGACAACGACAACAGGGTTAAATTGGTTTTGGTAGGTGTTAAAACTATGTAGGAATGGTAGTACGAATCTACGTATCGATTGAGCTAAATAAAACTTTGCAACGACCTTATCGATGTGATACTAGCATACAATCCCGCATTTGACAGTGTCATGTTAGTAGCACATTCGATCTGGTTGTTACAAAGTTATACTTATCTCTATAGATACGTAGGTTTTTGGGGAGACCGGGGCTGGTTGTCACATGGGTTGGTTGTGACAAAGTATATATCTCGGCCGCTAGAGATCGGAACGGGCTGAGCTCTTTACTGGAGGTACGTCTCACACTCAGTAGCATTCTAACGTTGCAACCGTGCGTGTCGGATAATTTCGCTTCACGTGATAACAAAACGTAAAAAAACTAAATTTTCACCTCGTAAGTAAATTTTTATGAGGTTCTTTTTTAATTTTCCTACTTTTTCCAGTTCAAATAGTCTATTTTATACGATATCCTGAAAGCATGTATCCTAACGTATCATTCCATGTCTTTGTCTTTTATTTTCGCA
Source organism: Limonius californicus (assembly GCA_014611495.1). NCBI lineage: Eukaryota > Metazoa > Arthropoda > Insecta > Coleoptera > Elateridae > Limonius > Limonius californicus. The sequence goes on along the minus strand of JABXWE010056278.1, from coordinate 4,603 downwards.
GGCTCCCTTTGCGAGGGAAGTGGCCTAAAGCAAAAATGGCGGTTTGGGGCAGGTTGTCCCAAAACAAACAGAGAAGGTTGTCAGGTTATTTTCCTTTTTGTTTCAGAAAACCATGGTTCGTCATTTCAAAAAGCAGACTCAACGTGGTGAAACACCTCCTAATGTCATGTTAATGGCTACCAGACATGTCAAGTTAAATGGGCGTTTAATACGCCAGACTGCCGCTGAGTACCAAATTAATTATCGAACACTGGCATGCTATTGCAAAAAAATTACCGCCGAAGAACTTAAGGATGCAAATATCACTCTTCCAAAAACCGAAATCGGCTATAGACAAAACCGATTAATTTTCGAACAGGATGCCGAAACGAATTTGTAAAATACATTTTACAAGCTTCGGATATATATTTCGATCTTTCTCCCAAGGAGGCTCGAACCTTAGCCTGCCAACTTGCTCATACAAATTCTATTAAAATCCCAAAATCATGGGAAGACTGGTTAACTGCGTTCCTTAAAAGACATCCAGAGATGTCCATTAGAAGCCCTGAAGCCACCAGTCTTGCGCGAGCAAGCAGTTTTAATCGCACCAACGTTTACAGCTTTTTCACAAATTTGGCAACTGTTATGGAACGACATAAATTCCAAGTCCATGAAATGTGGAACATGGATGAAACGGGCGTTACCACGGTGCAAAAGCCGCACAAAATTGTTCCCCGCCGAGGACAGAAACAAATTGGTGCCCTTACCTCTGGTGAAAGTGGGACTCTTGTGACATTAGCTAGCGCCATTTCCGCAGTTGGAAATCACGTTCCGTCTTTCTTTGTTTTCCCAAGGGTGAACTATAAGGATCATTTCGTCGCAGGTGCCCCCCCCCCGGATCTGCTGGCTGCGCTAATCAAAGTGGGTGGATGCTAGACGAGCATTTACTTCAGTTTTTGAAATCTTTTCATTCTTTGATGAAGAGCACCCCGGAGAAGCCTGTCTTATTAGTATTGGATAATCACGGCTCTCATCTCAGCGTCGATGGTTTGAATTTTGCAAATCAGAACGGAATTCTTATGTTCTCTTTTCCTCCGCACTGCCCCCGTCATTTGCAACCCCTTGATTGTATAGTATTCGGACCCTTTAAAAAGCCTGGATGCTCAATAACCTTGGGAAGACGATGACAATCTATGGTATCCCTGCCATCGTGAAAAAAGCGTACCCACTGGCAATGACACCAACCAATATTCAGTCAGGTTTTGAATGCACTGGAATTTCCCCATTTAACAGACACATCTTTAGTGATTCAAAGTTCGCCCCAGGGTTTGTAACGGACAGGCCAAATCCCGAACAACTTCAAAATAACGAGAACAACGGAGAAGCGCAACCAGAGCCTACCCACAATAACAACGATAACATTCCAGCCGAGTCTTCTGTAGAAGAACCGGGGCCAGTTCCCAGTTGCAGTAATTCAGATACGCAGCAGCCTGGGCCTCTAATATTAAGTCCACAGATTCTTCGACCTTTGCCAAAAGTTGGGGAAAGAAAAGCAGCTAGAAATAATAGTCGTAAGCGAGAATCTGCCATCCTGACGGACACACCCCAGTAAAACGAAAATTAAAGGAAGAACATGGTCGATAACGGCAGAAGAAAATGAAGACGTCATCTAAAAAAGTTTTATTCCCAAAAATGACAGGGGTTGCTCAAAAACATAGTCAACGCAAGAAACGTAAAACCAAGCGTCCAGCGAAAGCGAAGACGCTGAAGAGGATGATGATTGTTTTTGTTTGGCTTGTGTGGAGTCATTCGCCAATAGTCGATCAAAGGAACAATGGATAAAATGCGTTGATTGCAAAGAATGGGCCCATGTCCAGTGCACACCCAATCCAAAAGCGGCGGTGTACGTTTGCCACAACTGTGAATCGGATTATTCTGAATAAGAAATTAATATTCTCCTACTTTAATATTTTGTAAACATGCTCTATTTTTTTAATTAATTAAGCTTTTGAAATTTTGTCTGATATCTCAATTTAATTACGCCGTAATCAACAGTTTAAGTTTATTTCTTTCACCTTTATTTATTTTTTAACAATTCTATTTAAACTGCGCGGGACAACCAACCCTGAGATGGGGCATGTAGTCACACTTTACTTAATTTTTTCGTTAATTAAAAAAATATATTTCTATTGGCTCTAGAGCCATTAAGATTTATATTTAGATGCGCAAGAAGTATATTTATCTGGCCCTAACAAAAACAATCCAAAATATTTTTCCAAAAAACTACAAAAAATCGGAGTAAAAAGTGTGACACCAGCCCCGGTCTCCCCTAACTACTATTCCTACATAGTTTTGATCACATGCCAATTCCAACTTAATCTATGTTATTCTTCATTGTTTTACCATAAACACTATTATTCATCAACTATTTTCTACAAACACTTTTGTAATCCTCAATGTCTAGTTCATTTATTTGTAAACTCTTGTAAATATATTAAAATGTTGCGTTAAAATATATACATTCTATAATTTATATTCGGTGAATATATTATGTTTTAATAAAAAACTTTTTAGATAGAGTACTTTTTTTTATTGTATAATTTTTAATACAGTTTTGTGGATGTATGACTGAGTGAAATTGTTTTTACATTCGTTAATTCACAATAACATGATGATTTTAAGTGGTACATGCATAAAGGTTCAGATGGTGTTAGAGCAGGTTGTTCATTCATCTCTGTAATTGGTATAGTTGTATACTTCTTCAGAAATTTCTCCTTCCCCTTCACATACCCTATGATAGCATTTCGAAGTATTCGTTGTAAAACGACTCAAAACTCGAAGTTTGGTGTAAAGCCTTCGTCCCAATCGATGCAGTGATGGTTGTTAATCACCCAAGTTGCTTGTTTTTCGAAATCCCGTGATAAAAAGTGTAACGGGAATGGTGGTCGAAAGATCTAATGTGATATAGTGGAACCGTCATATGCAACTAATTCTTTGGGTGTAAAAGTGCTGCGAGCAATTTTAAAATCCTGAACATCCTACACAATAAGCATGTTTAAATTTTTAAATTTTGGAGTGCAATAATCAACTTTTTATTACAACTGTACAGTTGTATAGAATCACTCAATAATTTTAAATTTTTTATGTGTAATTTTAATTTTTTCTCAAAAAGTTTTTTCCGTGACGAAATAGTTGAGAGTGTGCTCATCATCCGTCTGTTGCCGCCGCACCAACATTACTAGTAGGTTTCAACAATAACTGTAGTTAAATATTAATAAACGATTAAAGCGACCATGCAAAATTAAACAGTATGCTGACGTATTTTTTGGAACATTTGTACCTGTTTCGTATTCTAATCGCAAAGTATCTTTTTGATGAGAACAGTCTATAACAATTAATGGTGCGATGTCAACTCCGCCAAGGCCGTTTGTAAAAGGAGAAGGGTTCGTGGGTCAGGCTAGCACCCTACTCACGGTAAAACAGTTTTAACGCTCAAAGAACTATAAGAGCCTCAGAAACAGGCCGGAACAAATGGATGAACGACACGGCGAGACAACGGAAAAAACGAATCTGGAGGTCGAAAATAATAAGGGTAGGATGCTGGAATATACAATCATGGACTAATTAAGATCAGGAAATCATCATGGAGATGAACAGACCCAAAATTGATTTCTGTTGTATCTCAGAAACAAAAAGAAAGGGAAAAGGAAATACAAAATATCAAAACTATATCATGATTTACAGCGGAAAGGACAAAGGTGTAAGGGCCCAAGCAGGAGTTGGCCTACTGATACATAAGCGATTCGAACAGCACATAGAGGAAATAAAATATATAAATGATAAAATATTACATACAATACTTAGTTTTGATAATGACAAAATACACATTGTTAGTGTATACGCACCGGATATTAGTAAACCTAGAGAAGAGAGACAGTCATTCTATGAGAATTAACAAGAAACACTAGATCATATACCAGCGAATGAAAAACATTCTGATAATGGGCGACCTAAACGCGAGAATTGGAAATAACGAGATCCAAGGAGTAATGCAAAGATTCAATGAAGAGGAAATAAACAATAACGGCGAAATGCTAATAGCACTGTGTGCGCAAAACAAGCTCACAATCAATAACACATACTTTAACCACAAGAGGCAATACAAATACACGTGGTCCAATTCTCGGGGACAACAGTCTATCGCAAACAGAAGGATTCATCCCAGTCAAATCCTAGACGTTCGAATACTGAACTCAGCTAATGTGGACACAGACCATAATCGTGTACTGTGCAAACTCCGTAATAACGTAAATCTAAAGAAGAGAAAACGCCCAATATATATCACAAAATTCAACATCGAATCACTAAGCAATGACAGCACAAAGGAACTGTACAAGCGAAGACTAACAGAAAAAATAAACTCTAAGATGATAACATAAGACGACAGTGTCGAACAAGCATGGGAAAAATGTATCTCCAACATAATAAGTAGCGCAAATGAAGCAACTGGAACCAGAAACATCAATGTGAATGGCAAACGGAACACCAAACCGTAGTTCACCGAAGAGGTGAAACTCCTAGCTGAAGAAAAACGGACTGCATATATTATGTACAGGAACAACAA
>JABXWE010056277.1:0-20581 GCA_014611495.1 Limonius californicus | reverse complement strand
TTATCACGTGTGTAAAAACTAACAACCACAGAAATGAATAAGAGCTTTTTCAATTTAACCCATCGAAAAAGTAATCTCTTGAAGGTCGTAAAAAATAAACTCAGTCTTGAAGGTTGTGTCTATAAAATTCCTGACAACTTTTGAATTTAGAGCGCTAAAATAACGGTCAAGTTACAAATTATATTATTATTTCTAAAGCGTATTATGATAAATAACTAAACACATAATTCAGGATTAAATAATGAAGCTAGTTTAGGAAATTTGCAAACCATAGTTACTAATTTGAAATATTCCACATTTGAATTTTTGTAGTAATGAAACCGCCACTGTTCAATTCTAGTCTGTCAAATCTAAAAACATTTCCTTTGTATTTATATTTTTTGTCTTTGCTTATTATTTATTCTAAAAAATAAACACTTGACCAAACGATAAATATTTATATTAACTTCTTTAATGAAGTTTTCCGACCTCACGCATTATTTGTTCGTATTCACCAGACAGAGAAATAATGTTGGTTCTCTTTACTGAAAAAGTAATAAAATCAGAGATAGATTATTTAGGGGCCTTGTTTAAAATAGATAAGGGTTTTACAAATCATTCAAGATTGTCTTTAGAATATTTTGAAAATATACAAACTCCGTAAGTATCAGTAGTCAAAATTGTCGGTTATAATGAAATCGGTTGTATCGAACGTTCGGTTATAACGAATCACATATACTATACATTTCCGGCTATAATGAACAAAACCGCTATTGTCAGTTATAGCGAATTAATGAAAGACAGTAAACACAATCAATGTTCTAACCAACAGCGGTGCCTGCTAGGAAGAACCAAAATGTTATAATCTATGTGTTTGAAGATATGAAAATCTGAAACGTTTCTTAGCCTAGTTCTTCTAACAAAAACAAAATAACTTTTATTATCAGCTATCAGCGGTGCAATTTATCAAATAAAAGCTCTAGATTCTAGGGCACGAAGAAAATTAGATAATAATCCAGAATGTACGGGCATTAATAGTCAGATCTAAAGATTTAAAATTAAGAGGAATTCTCACTGATACAATGGATAAGCTACAAAAGTGAATATTATTATATAGGTATTACCTTACAACATACAGCAGCGTGCGGTTATAACGAACCACTACTGGCCACCAAAAACATGAAAACAGATAAACTCCCTAAATATCAGTAGTCAAAATTTTCGGTTATAATGAAATCGGTTGCACCGAACGTTCGGTTATAACGAATCACGTATACTATACACTTCCGGTTATAATGAACAAAATAGCTACTGTCGGTTGTAGCGAATTAACGAAAGACCCCAACACAATTAATGTTCTAACCAACAGCGGTGCCTGCTAGGAAGAACAAAAATGTTATAATTAATGTTGAAGATATGAAAGTCTGAAACCTTTTTTAGTAGTTCTAACAAAAACAAAATAACTTTTATTATCATCCATCAGCGGTGCAATTTATCAAATAAGAGCTCTAGATTCTAGGGCACGAAGAAAATTAGATAATAATCCAGAATGTACGGGCATTTATAGTTAGATGTAAAGATTTAAAATTAAGCGGAATTCTCACTGATACAATGGATACGCTACAAAAGTGAATATTATTATATATTACCTTACAACATACAGTAGTGTGCAGTTATAACGAACCACTACTGGCCACCAAAAACATGAAAACAGATAAACTCCCTAAGTATCAGTAGTCAAAATTTTCGGTTATAATGAAATCGGTTGCACCGAACGTGCGGTTATAACGAATCACGTATACTATACACTTCCGGTTATAATGAACAATATAGGTATTGTCGGTTGTAGCGAATTAACGAAAGACGCAAACACAATTAATGTTCTAACCAACAGCGGTGCCTGATAGGAAGAACAAAAATGTTATAATTAATGTTGAAGATATGAAAGTCTGAAACGTTTTTTAGTAATTCTAACAAAAACAAAATAACTTTTATTATCATCCATCAGCGGTGCAATTTATAAAATAAGAGCTCTAGATTCTAGGGCACGAAGAAAATTAGATAATAATCCAGAATGTACGGGCATTAATAGTTAGATCTAAACATTTAAAATTAAGAGGAATTCACTTATACAATGGATACGCTACAAACGTAAATATTATTATATATTACCTTACAAAATACAGTAGTGTGTGGTTATAACGAACCACTACTGGAGACCAAAAACAGTTTCTCATAGCCGAAATGTACTACATCCAACAAAGCAATAAATAAAAAAATTCATACAAACTAGATATCTATATTTTACTACCAACTGCGGCAAGTGACGTCCTTCGCAGCTCCTCCCCGCGACATTTATTAAATAAAATGTAGGTATCTTTGTTTAATTCACTGCTTTTAAGATATTGCTTTCTTTTCCGCACACCATTGTACGGAACTTGCCACACATATTTCAGATCCGGTGGGAGTTAACCCGTAAGAATTTGGCCAATACCTAACCAATAGGATAAATTGTATTGAAAGAAGCAACTACATCGTCAGGTAGATTTATCGTATATAACGTATATAAACGAGAGTTTAATATATCCGGGTTCATAATAGGCGGTCACTACTGAGTTTCAAATGTATGTGCTTTGTTGGTTTACCTTCGCTTTCCGTGATTAATATTTTTCTTAATGTAATTTTTTCCCCTCGATGCCGTTTATTACAAACTAAACACAGGGATCACCATAAGATTTGTTATACTTAACCGTATTGGTATTTATTATATCATTTCTGTTTCGTATCGTGAACAATATACGAGAGCATTTATATAAAAAATTGTCATATTATTAATCTATTTTTAAATACTTGAGGAATTTATATCTTGCTCTAGTGTTTACCAATACAAGAGATCCAAAAATGTTGTTTTTAGTAATCCTAATGTCAAAAATATGTATTTATAAATCCCTAAAGTATTTAGAAAACATTTCAAAGTATTGTGTTATCGACTACATAGCATTACCATTATTAGCTGATTACCCTTGTTGTGTTGATAATAAATTTTCTTCGGAATATCTCTTATTTATTATTATTATATTCCATGTAACATATGGAGAAGAAATAGAAGTCTGAAGAACGTTTACGAGTTATTTTTAAACATCGTTGTTTTTCTGAATCCCTACTCATATGTGTAACTGTTATCTAATATTTATTCTACACAGTATCACCTCAACAGCTGAAGTATTACTAAATTTTATGAGTAATAACTGCAGTTCTAATCACAGCAAATTGCCTTTCTGGGAAACTAGTACATCAGTGGATTATGTTTAATACAAGAAACCGAATTTCGTGAATAATTCAAAACGAATTTCGTGAATAATTCAGAACGAACTATACTTTCGCTTGAAATAATGTAGTAATACAATAAATAAAATTGTCACTATTTTTGCAGCAATACATTGTAACACGACATTGTTTGCTGATTCCGTAATATTGAAGTGTCTAGTTGAATACGTGAAAACGAAGGAGTTAATTTGATTAATTTTTAAATATTGTACCTTATTACATATCCCGGCTGTGAATATAGTTTTAGTTAAAGGTTTCATATTTCTGGAAATGTGATCAGATAATATTCGTTACGCTTAGTATGAATTTAAGTGCTTAAACTTTGGGCTCTACGTATATTCTATATAAACAAACAAGCAATGTAAATAACATTAAATGTAAACATTAAGATCCAAATTAATTTTCGTGGTATTTGTCAGTAACCAGTTTGTACGACATTGTTACATAAACTACAATAAAGATTCCAAAATCAACAGGCTGCAGGCAGTGCTAGAAATGCAGTTAACGACGAAACAATGACCGTGCAGCTTTCAAGGCAAACCATATTAAAAAATGTTATTAATGGAAATATAAAATTGTATGGTTGATATGTGCACACTTTTTTCATCCAATTTTAGTTGATCTCTTCGCTCACGTCCTGTGCAACTCGTGCAGGAAACATGACACCTACGTAAACACATACACACACGTTCTCTAAAATTGAATTGTTTTCTGGTTAATTGATATCCAGATTAGTCTCGCGTTTTCTAAATAAAATATAGATAAGAAGTATTGTTTTAATTTCTCAAGAAAGCTTTCAATGAAAAACTAGAAATAAAATAGGCGCCCATATTTCAAAATCTGCATTTAGTGACAACTCAGTTTTTTTACACTTTTTAACATTTAACATTAATCTGTAATTCTGCAAATAAAATAAGTACATTTTAAAGTTTTTCCGAATCCTTCCAAACATCATTTTTTGCAAAACGAACTGTACAGTTTAGGGAAACCCATAATTTACCACGGTGTAAATGTTATCAGTGCAGCTTATTAACGGGCACATTACCCTGTATTTCTGATAAGAAAACCCGCATGCTAATAATGCTGGCGGAAAACATAACTAACGTGTAGTAAGTAATACGTAAACTATGTTCTGTATGTAATTTAAATATTTTTTCCGGCCCTCTGAACAACGCCTATAATTTTATACCAACATAATTTAAACCTTTCGCAGAAGTAGCTTGCACCAACAAGACACGGCTATTTACTATCGCGTTGTTGTTACAAACACGTTTTACTAAATGAAAATATTTTGATTCTATTGTTACTTTAGCAGAGCAGACTAGACAACTATTAAACAAAAGGTGCATTAACCTAAAAGGGCGATACACTGAAAATAATAACAATCTAAACGAAAGTCATGGTCAATACTAAGCCTCCAAGCCTCTAGGTAACTCCTAATAAGAGTTTTAACTTTAAGTGCATGTTGAAACAATAACAGATTGGAACGCTTTGGTGAATAATCAAAATTTTTAAAGTAAGTTTCACAGTCGAATTTATAAATGATGAGTTTTTCTACTGCACTTCCACATGGTTGAAATTGCTGGAAATAAATATGAAGTGCCTACAATTCGCAGTTTTAATTAAATGTTTTTTTTTTATTATAAATCTACAAATGTGAATTATTTTTATGCAGAATTGTATCAATCACAAAAAGTTTTAGCCAATTTTGAATTCTTATCTTCCACTGAGATTCAGATACGAACTGTTTCCGTATTCACCCAGTTCCCAATAATGACACCACAAAGGTTTTTCCGTGATTTTTGTGTATTTTATATATTTAACCGCAATTTCCTGTAAAGTTCAAGTTTAACCAATGTGAATTTCAATAAACCCGATTTTTGATCCTCAAATCCACCAGAAAATTTCATAATAACAAGCCAGATAAAACATGGGTATATGATATATTCAGCAATTAAACCTTTTAATTAATATTTATATGAATTCTACCTGCACAGAGATATTGCCTGAAATATGTGATGATGGGAGATGTAAAAAAAACTATATAAGTAAGTAATCTTGCTTTCGAATAGTTCTAATCACTTCTGCTATAACCGGAAGATATATCAAGGTCTGATCTTTAAATATATAGCTGTATTTTCTTTCTGTGTTTTAAATGTACGTAAAAATAGCTTTACAATTTGGCTACTATCGAAAGTATGTGACTGATAATAAATTTATAATTTTCGAAAATTCACTTAAGAACTCAACTACAAACTGTGTCAGTACATGGGAAATATATGTGTCGGTTTTCAGGACGTTTGTAACGCCAAGAAAAGGTACTTAAGCCCTGGGAGTCCGTTTTGGAAAATCGTTTTTAAAAATGTCAAATAAGTTGACGCAGGCATCTTAGCAGTTGATTTATTATTTTAGTACCTACAAATATGTGAATACCATAAGAGTAATCGTCACGGAAAAACACCTTCAAATGTAGGTAAAAATAATATACAGTGAATTTAAGTCAAAGCAGTTACAATAACCATAATTATTCTTTATAATTCTTGTTTGAATGTTTATTTATGAGAATTGTTAAATATAATCTGAATAGTAATTCTCCATTTTATACTAATTATTAAAAATTCTGAAATTGCTTAATATGTTTTTAGATGTTCGGCTTGTATTCATATCAATTCTAATTTGTTCAATAGTAAAAGCTCTATAAACGTATTTTAGGAGAGCTATAGGCGATTCAAGCTAAGCAATACGCCCTCTGGCGGAATTGTGATGAACTCCTGAAACACAGCCGCGAGTGACAATTCCAATATAATCATTTGGTTTTAATAAATTATTGTAAGCTACATTCGTGTATTATAAAATATATTTAAGCTACTAAAACGTCAATACTTGAAGAATGGAGTTTCCCCCAAAGAAGAAAAGCAATGACAAAACGTTTTGCGTGTTTAATTGCGATTCTAAAAGCAAAAGGTGCCGTAACCTAGCTTTTCATTATTTTCCAAAAGCAGGAGCTAGAAATGTTGCAGTAGTGAACATATTTGGCCTAACTGAAATAATTGACCTCAGGATCGTTTAACCATTCGGGATAGAATCATTCTGACTTTCATTAAGTTGAAAAATAACTCGTCGTATGTTGTTTTAAGCATATTGTTTGGTGGTTTATCTTCACAAACGTGTAAAACCATATTTTATACTATTTTGAATGTCCTGGACGTAGTACTTAGTCCTACAATTTATTTTCGTACGCGTGATGAAGTTTTAGCAAATCTACCTACATGTATCAGTAAGTTTAAAAATGTTAGAGTCGTTATTGATTGTACAGAAATTTTTTTACAATGTTCTAATTGTCTGTGTTGTCGAATTCGAACTTACTCGCATTAAGTATAAATAATATAATGTAATATAAATAATAATTATAAATAAATTGTCACTCATAATTACGGGCAAAATCGAACAAGAACAAAAAAATACACACATTCACTAAACCACTACTACACTGCGCAACGATTTATTTACAACCTGCTGGCGAGTGAGACTGTGTTTCACCTAGAACAGCTGATTGTGTGCGCGCGGGAAAAGTTAATTTGAATCGCCTATAGACGTGCAGAAAACGTTTACCGATTTTCAACCATTTTTAAGGTTATTGCAGTTACTTATAATTACTACGAGAAGTTTCGAAAGCTAATACGAGGGCAGCCTTTTAAGTTTTACAAACGACCACTTCTTCTTCTTCAAGTGCCTTGACCGTTATCGGTCGTTGGCGATCATGGTGGCTATCATATTTGCTATTTTTATTTTGTCAACTGCAGTTCTGAAAAATTGTACTGTGGATTGTCCGTACCACTGTCTTAAGATTTTTAACATTTTAACAATGAGGTTCTTCTTCTACCAGGGCCTCTTTTGCTGTCCATTTTCCCTTGTATTATCAGATGTAGTACCTATATCATATTTTTCCTGATGTCTCATAATATGATCGAAATAGTTCAGTTTTAACGACCTCCATTTCTTTGTTAGTTCTTCTTAGTACTTCGTCATTCGTGATTCTATCTGTGGAAAAAAAAAAGAAACGACCACTAGGTGGCGCTATTGAGATATGGCATTACTATTTTCGTAAAATTTGACATTCGTTATTGTGAAAACAGTGGCAGCTTAGAAATTGACCGAATAGTTTGTTTACAGTCAGCGTTTTAAAAAGAGCAATTTTGTGAAAAAATGGAAATTTCACGTGAAAGTTTCCGTAGGATGATTTTTTACGATTTTATTAAAGACCTAACTCAACAACAATGTATAGAATCTCTTCGTTCAACTTTTGGTAATGAAGCATCATCAGAAAAGACTGTTTACAATTGGCTTGCAGAATTTCGTCGGGGTCGTGCGTCCGTCAGTGATGAATTTCGCGAAGGTTGACCAAAATCGGTTGTTATTCCAAAAACCATCGATGCTGTGCGCAACATGATTGAACATTACAGTGAGATAGACGCATCCTTAGGCACATCGAAGACTGCAGTACATTCAATTTTGCATGACATTTAGCTGTGAAAAAGATCTGTTCCCGATGGATTCCGCATAATTTGACCGAAGCTCAAAAAAAGGCTCGTGTTAATTGGTGTAAAGAAATGCCCAAAGAATTCGACCGAGGAACTGCAAAATCCGTATACAACATCGTAACAGGTGACGAAACTCGGATATATTCGTATGCACCGGAAACTAGGCAACAATCCACTGTTTGGGTGTTCAAAGATGAACCGAATCCCACAAAAGTTGTTCGTTCACAAAGCACTTCCAAGAAAATGATCGCTTGTTTCTTTGTTTGTACTGGATATGTCGCAACAATTCCTTTAGAGGATCGAATAACAGTTAACGCTGAATGGTATACAACAATTTGTTTCACGAAATCAGGAAAAACAAACGAAAACGTCGCATCATTCTTCATCGTGACAATGCCAGCTCTCACACAGCACGTCAAACAATTGATTATTTGAAAGAGAAAATATCGAATTAATGTCTTATTGCCCGTATTCACCTGATTTATCACCCAACGACTTCTTTGCGTTCCCGAATGTTAAACAAAAAGTGCGTGGACAGCGATTTTCATCGCCTCAAGAAGTTGTTGAAGCCTTCAAAAACCATATTTTTGAGATACTTTTGAGAACTTCAGTGGTGGAAAAAATGTTTCGAGAATTGGTTTGAACGCATGCAAAAGTGTATAAATCTTAAAGGCGAATATTTTGAAAAGCAATAAAGCAGTTTGTTCCAGAATTTTTTTCTTTCCTTGTTTTTGTAAAAACTTAAAGGGTTGCTGTCGTACTGTAGCCTTTTAACAAACATTTTAGTTAGTTTCTCTTCCACAGTTATACGTCTACACAGAAGAAAACGTGGACAGTTTAAATTTTTGTAACAATTGCGACAACGATAATCCAGTAAATACAACAATATGAATGTTCCAGCAAAAACTGCTTACGAATTAGTTTGTACACAAACCCAGAACAAAATGTTATCATCTAAGTTAAATCCCATTCGTGGTGATATTTGCGAGCAAATGTTACATAAAGCTCCAAATAAAGTTTTTCATTACTTTTCTTAAAATTTAGTTAAAACACATCATCTCGTGGACAATACCAAAAATTACAAATTGTGTACCTCCTAATTCAAAGGTCACTGCCTAAGGCAACTCAAATGATGAAGCTATTTAAAAATCAAACATTGGACATAAAAAACAGACCGTCGTTAATGAAGAATTTAAATTCGAAAACAGAATTATTTACTGGCCTCTAAAATTTAGGAGTATTCGATATTTGCATTATTTTGCTAAGTATAATCTTGTATGATGTTTGATAATGCTACCTGCAACGGTTATCGAAACGTCAGCATCAATCAATCCTACGACGACGCTGTATACGCCCGAAAAAGTGACTTTAGTAGACATAGGTCTGAATCTTCACAGTACTTGTATACCAAGGTAATATTATTTTGAAATTAATCAATTCCTAGGGAACGTATGTTTGATTAACCAATAAATTAAGTAGGACCATTGATTAATCACTAAGCGGCGTTGCTTTTGTAATATTATTAGATTTAAAACAATTTTTCTATTGCAACCGTTTCAACAATCCCTCTCGCTTGTACAAGAATGATTGTGTAGAGAAAATTAATTGCAGATTATTCATCTTATATCTAACACTTTAAATAGGGAACCATAATTTGTTATAACGTCCCTGTAAGGTTTCAGAAAAAAATAAATACAATGCAATATAACACAATTTATATTTTTCACAAGATAACACACCAATACAAAAGCTGATAGTGTGCATGTATTCAGTTTTTGTGCATTATATAAGTAATAATTTTCAATCGTTAACGGTGCTTGTAAAATTTTATACTTTGTACTATCTATGTTTCCTAAGTAGGGTGTCACTATTTTTATTCCCTTACTAACATCCTTATAATAATTGGGCAGCGGAAGTTTACTTGGCAAAATCAGGGGAATAACGCGTATGTAAGGTGTGTTTGTCTGCGTCATATTTCAGTATGAGGAACATTCTGTGTAAACTAAATGTGGATTTCGAACTTGGAACAGAAAAAACTGGACTGTTGCTTGAATTTCGATGTAGTCTAATAAACCGAAAACGCTATAGACGACTGTACGTTATAACCGCGCCGGTATAAATCAATTACACGCAGGGCCGCTTTATTCATTAGGCCGACTAGGCACAGGGTGTAGGGACTGCGAACCTTTTAGGGCCTATGAACGTTTTTAAGGGCTACATCCTGCGAGAAAAATATCTAACGAAGAAAAACAAAAAATCCCAAAAAAAAACGAAAAACGGCAAATTTTACTGTTAAAATTTATAATATCTCGAATCCAGGATCTTGTGTCAGTAAAAATATCAGACACAGGGTCTTCAGAAATTAAAGTGCCTAGGACCTACAAAGTTCTTAAAACTTACACTAAATATACAATCTTTTGCCAAAAAGTGTATGCAATAGAAATTATTTCGCATAATTTTTTATGTTGAGGAATCAAGGATACGATTAGCAGTACTCACAGTAACTTCAGCAGGACAAGAATAAATTTTAGATGATCATAAATTTATAATTCTTTCGTTTTTTAAACTCTAAACATGTCTTTCTGTAATGTAATTGTCCTCTACACCAGTGGCAGCTCGCCAAGTGAAGTAGGTGAAGTGCCTCTTCACCTAAAATTTTCATTCAATTGCGAATATTTATTTAAATTACATAACACATTATTTATCGGCATTACACGTATTAGGAGTCGTTTATTTATGTCACACATATTCGTAGATACAATAAGCTTACTGAAAACAAACACATTACTTTTTTCTGGTCCCCTTGTATTTAAAATTTAAATTTTAAATACAGTCTGTCGAGCGTGAACACAGTGACCATAAAAAATCAACAAACTACAACACTGGTGCAATTGTAGTGAAGAGTCGGCCTCAAACGTATTTTAACTCTGCATTTATACCTCCGTTGCCATGGTAACGCCTACGTCAATTTTGCTTCACGGTGGATCGCGCAAGTGAAGAGTTCAGTCGCAATAAGCTGCGGAACTATTCGGATCCGACCGTCGGTTTTTAAACGATTTCAACAATTTTGAATTCACATTTTTATCTGTAGTATTTAATGATATTTTCTCTCACACTGGCATATTATTTGATGTTCTCCAAAAGAATTCATTGGATATTAAATTTTGTGTTACAAAAATAAATAAAACTATTGAACTATTAAAGAGGAAATGGAATGACGATTTCTTTGATACACTCTTCAAAAAGACTAAGGAAACAGAAATAACACAAATCGGTATTTCTAAGCGCCCTAAGCGCTATGAATAATGACAGAAGAAAATATAGAATTATTTATGAAGTACTGGATCACATTGTAATGGAAATGGGGGTTTCAAGACTGCGATAAGTTATAATTCGTGTCTTTGGCTGATACTACGAAATTCGAACAATATGATTCGTGTTTTCCTTCTAAAGCATTTGAAAGTTTAGGTCAATTTTACGGCAAAATATTTACAGAAAATCAGTGTCTTGAAAACGAATTAAATCTTCTTTATGCCGCTGAAAGTTACCGCAATCTACAGACCCAAGCATTACTAGAAAATCTCAATGAGAACAAAGAAATTTTTATCGAAGCCTAGAAATTGTTTTGCCTCATATTAACTATTCCGTTGACAAGTGCATTATAATATAATTATAATTATATTTTTTCTATTTGTTACTATTAAGGTTATTATAATAGCACTTCACCTATTTTTTAACCGCGAGCAGCCACTGCTGTACACTTTAACTACAATGTGCCCGACAACTGATTTTATCAACCAACCAGAGAAGAGAAAATTGATAACTTAAAATTTCTTAAATTTACATCTTAGTTGCAGGATCATAGAAAATAACTTGTCCTGATCTTAATGTTACAAAAAACAGAATCTACATATCCAATAGATCGAGATGTTTTGCATTCAACACCCTGCTTGATCATTGCCGCAATTTACATCTGCAGAATTAAAAAACCCTCGACCACTGCGTAATTTACAACCGCTAGTCTATCAGCTTCATTATTGTCAAAGGCGTTAGCTGCAGAAAGCAGAACGTAAGTTTAAGTTTTCAACAAAACGTGGCAACTAGGTAAACATTTTATCAGCCCAAGGTCGCCATCATTTATAAACATTTAGCTAAACAAAAGCGATAGGTGCCTTCAATAATGCGGTCTTAAATTAACCATGTCTGCGTCTTGACCAGACTGTTTTATCTGAGAACTATTAGGAATGAAGTAGCTACAAGTCCATTCTTTATCTTAAAACTTTCAGTGTTTACTAAGAAATGTAGAGGATGAATAGAAGTAGCAAGAATTTTGTTGTTTCAAGGTTCTGCCTATACAAAATATTTTGTACAAACTTTAATAGTGTAGCCAATTTTAAATATAGATCAATATTCAATGCTTATCCGTACCAGTGATAATCTATATTTATGTTTCATTCTGCATGTAAATACACTACAGTAAATATACAAAATATGTGATTGTATCATATTTGTACCGAATAATTCTCAAAATTGTCTTTTATAGCAGTTAGAAGTTTAAATATATATTTTTTTAATATACGAAATGGAAAATCTAATATACATTACACATGCTAAAACGTAGCCTGAAATTTAGTTTGTCAGAATCCACCTAAGCATAAATCAGATTTAAATTATTTGGAGTACAAAGATTACAACGAACATTTTGCCCTGTAAATGCATAACCGGAAGTTTTCTTATCAGTGTCACTTTCCTGTTACGTTTCTGTACTGGTTGCCTTGAAACTGGTTCGTTTTAGACGAAAAATACTTTTGCTTTGAGCGACACTTTTGAAAATTATTCTCGCGAAAAGGAAATGTGGATTTCGCTCTGATGCACCCACGTGCATGACCACGTGCGTAGAAATAAATGTTTTTTCTTTAAACGTTACCGGTACACGAGGTTTTACTTAACTGACCGGTGTTTGATTTCCTGATTGCGCACGCGTCTGTTCCACAACAGTTGTTTTCTACATATTTTCACCGCGGCACGTGTTGTACACCGCTTTTCTCTTAGTGCACAACACGAAGCAATTATACGACACTAATGAGTTAATCTATTTTAATTTCAGCTACTGTAGTTGCAAGTTTTTTCAAAACTTATGTTTCCAGGATGAAAACATATTTATGACATAATTAGGGAAAAATCCGTAGGACCTACAGACATATAATTTTCCAGAATATTCGAGTGTATACGGGGTGTAGCGCATGGCAGGCATCACCAAATTTTAGTTTTGTGAAATCCCTAATATAATGAATTTCGATCCACAATCGGAAGTTAACCATTTGATATCCTATATCCACGTACACAGAAAGTGACATTGATAACAGTTTTCAGAATAATGTATAAATCTTCATGAAACGGCTGTTTATTCTAATGCAATAATTTCCTACAATCAATATGAAATTTGGGTACAATATGAGAAATATGATGCAAAAGTATAACAAATGCTGAATGATTGAATAAATTGCCACTTCTTATTAATTATTCTGATGTTGGTATTCACTCTTTACAGCTATGTAGCCAAATTAAACAATAAATAAATATTTTTAAAAATACCCACGTTATTAGAATCTTCTAAACATAACTAAATGGAAATCTGTATAAACGCTCAACAATTAGGCTTGTAATCTTGACACATATGCAAGTAAATAGAGCAACATAATAAAATATATAAAAATTAAATTACTAGATATGCTACAATCCATTGAATCGCGGTGATCTTTGACGCTAAGGAGAAGCAAGTGCTCAGCAAAGAGACGTCAAGGCTGCTACCGAATGCTGAATAGATTTTAAGTAAAGAGAGATCCCTATAATCTGCATTTACGACACAATCGCTAATCCGAAATTCCCTAAAAGAGCCATATTTACTTTATCAGAGTAAAAAAGCATTCTTAAATTCGTATTTCTATGTCAAACTGGTGTAATATCTACCGTTAGTAGCTTTATGATCGAGTCGGACACCAGACGTTATTCAGGAAAAACATTGATAATACTCAATATAAGAAATTAGAAGAAAAACTTTAAAACAAACAACACAAAACTAAGCAGCTTTAAGCACAACAATTTTCAAGCCATTAGAGGCGGTGCAAAATATTTTAAAACTGTACGAAGTTAGGAAAACTATAAACTGTTTTGAGTTACGTGTAGGCGAAAAAAATTAAATAGATGTTTTATTAAGTCAACTGTATAATGCGGATAATTCTGAAATATTCTAAAATTTCTTACACAATTTAGCAGAAACCTTTACATAGAAAACTACTTTTTCTAGGTAATCTCAAAAGAGAATTGTTAAATAAAACAATTGGCGACTTGTAGATCTATAATATTCAGATGAAGATGATAAAGAGACGTCAATCAATGCAAAGCAGAGGCAGAAGAAGGATAAGAAGAAAGTAGAAGTTGATTCAGTAATCTGGTGTCACCCACTTGCTCGCCACCTTTTGCCGTTGACTCGCGAGTTTCTTTGCTCGACAACTATATGCTCGCCACGCTGACTGCTCGCCGGGCAGATAATCAACAAGCAATGTTTTAAAAAATCACTCAATTTGTCGTAACGAACATAATACGTAACTTTCGCTTCCAGTTCCAACATTTATTCAAAAGCTTGTTGAATTTGATACATTTTAAATAAACCTCTTTATTATAAAACGGAACCAGCGGTTTTCGCGAAATCTACAACCATACACTCGCAGACTCGCATAAATACACATTTTGTAAAAACAATTGCTTTAGATTTTGTTGCATGAACGAATATTTCCTTAAAATATCAAAATCTATTTAAATAAATAATACTTTCCCTATACCTATGGTATGTGATACTAAAAGTGAAAGTTTTAATTATGTTAAATGAACTAGTTTTTCTGCGTTGGTGCAGTTATAATTAGTACTGCGAGCAAGTTGGCGGTCGAGCAAATTGATGGCGAGCAACTGCCTTGGCGAGCAACTGTCTTGGCGAGCAACTGTCTTGGCGAGCAACTGTCTTGGGGAGCACCTTTCCCAGTGAGCAATCAGCGGCGAGCAAGTGCTGGCGAGCAAATAACTAATAAATAGAACCAGTAATCTCCAGAATCAGACACGATGTGGATACAAAATGGTTCGGTAAAAATAGCTCGAAAAACAACTTCTCAAATGAAAAATTACTGGAAATCTTTTCTCAAAGATGCTTTATTTTATTACTTTATTTCCACCAATTTATCGTCATTTAAGCAACAACTTAATCTTAATGAATTAATATCAACGCAAAATTTGTCTGGTAGTGAAACTGCCATGGTTATTTATAAATATCTGGATTGATGTGACCAAAATTCAAGAAAGTATCAATATTTTAAGGTGTAGGTTGTTATAATATTTGGTATATGCAAGTAGTTGTAAATAAATTTACCATCAAGAAACTTAATTTTTAATTTTCACTTTGAGCAATTCTATGCCCGGGAAATAATTCTTAGAACAATGTATCTGTTGAGCAATTGATTTCCAGCATTTTTCGGATTCCCTATATCATTCCGTGTTTGTCCCAAACAAATAATGCAAAAGTACGGGAAATTATAACTATGCAAAGCCTTTAAGAAAAATATTCCTAGTCTGCGAGAAGAGCGAAACATATATTTTAATAGTACATATATCGCGAATGTTTTCATATTTTCAGTAGCATTTAGATAATTTCCATTTTTAATAATAAAATGCGTTTAATATTTAATTAATAAAAATGATGGCAATCTTTATATTAACTTTAACATTCATTTTCTCTTGGTTGTAATGAGGGTTTTACAGAGAAAGACTAGAATGGATATTTAATATATTATTGGCAACGTTACGCTGGCATTCAGCAGCAACAAAAATGTTTACATAGTCAAAAGCATTGCTTAATCAATAAAATACTGAAACCGTTGCCTAATAAATTAACTGCATCACGAGACGAACTTAAATTTACAATTATTTAATAATTCTCATTTACTCCGGAAAACTTAGTTAGTCATAAAGTAAACGTACTCTATGGTGCAATTATTTTGCAGTATTTTAAAGTACGTGGTAAATGAAAGTATTTATTACTGTTGCAGTACGTTAAAATAATTAACAACTTTTCAATTCAGTAGAATATGATTCGATCCTGTGCTTTTTTTATACACTCAGGTTAATTTTCTGTAATTTTGTCTTACTTTAAGGAATTTTTTATCATAGTTATTATAATTGTTCGGTAATTCTTTCACTTTATCTTGAGTATGTTGTCTACTAGTTAAAAAACACAAGTTGAAAGCCTATATAATACAAAACGCTAATTTTAGGTTATTTTAAGTCGGTTTAGTAGCCCCTAAATATTTACTTATGACGATATAGGTAGTTCTTGGTGCTACGATCAAGCTGCAAAGCAGCGAAACACTGCTAAAAATTAATAAACATTTAATTTAATTATTTAACACCCTTTTTTCTTTAAACTTTAAGCCCTCACCAAATGTTAAACACATTTTTTAGCAAAGTTCAGTAATTCGAATGCCTATACAATTCGAAACACATTTATTTTAATTATTTCTGATTAACTGAATCCAAATTCAGCCACAATAATTCATATTTACTTAAGAAAAGAGAACATTTTTAGTACATTATACATTTAAAAATATCAACCTTCAGAAAACAAAAACAATAATACATATTTGTTGTAGAAGGTGTTATCGCAATAAGCATCTGCTGCAATGTTTTAAAACATGTTTTTCTTTCTAGTCACTTGTGTGGAAAGTTATTCCCTTGAACCTATACTTTATAGTTTTTATCATTTGGACAAATGAATTCGTCCCACATGTATGTATTTCCTTTTTGTTACGTAGTTAGGTACAAAATTATTACCATTCTTGTATTTTCCCCTCTTACATGGGAAGGTGCTTCCCCCTACTTCAATATAATCTCATATTTCCGGAAGTTTTATTTTCCGGGCAATTCGTAACTTCCTAACGCTTTCTTAAAATTTTCATACAAATTTTGCGTATTTGAATAGTGTTTTGAAATTTTTACATTATTTTGTTTAATCTTTTTTCTGATTGAGCCTTTGTACATTATGAGAAACCGAACTTAAGAAATTAATTTACCACCTCGCCCACGATAGGCGGAAAGAAACTTCCCATTTTCCCTGTGGGAATCTGTCGGATATAATCTGCTTTATCAAACCATCTAGAAATCCCATTAATTAAAATCTCGCAGATTTAATTGACTTACTCATGTTGCAGTTTCCATAATTAGTATTGAAAAGTTTATAGATTAAACTGTTTCGTATTGTTAGAGTAACAACAGACACATTTTGTTAGATTCTTGGCATATTCTTTTTCCTGGAATTCCCACTAAGAATTTTTGAATTTTTGCGAAAATTAAATCCAACTAGAAACATGATGTGCTTTGAAACTAAATACAGAAAGATGACTAGATTTAAATATAAGTGATATGAATCTAAGATGAAGGAAAATTGTGGGCGTACGGCGCCTTCACACGGTTATTATGTAATGCAATGCAGTAAGTACTTAAAATGCCGACGTGCAGTTTACCATTAAAGAACGCTAGTAGTGTAATAAATATCAGATATCCCATTGTGAATTGTATCAAACTGCAGATCTAGGGATTTCGTTTAAATACTTCCACTTAATAAGAGACATTTCAAAATTTCAGTCTACACGCTTAAGCATTATCTAGAGAGTTACGAAATACTGATCCGGCAATAAGAATGATTTGGTGATAAAAAGTCAGTTTCAATGTTACTTCGATATTAAAATTTGGATTTCTTAATCTTTATAAATATGTAAGTTGATATTATGACTAACGTATGGTTAACGAGATTTATATTTGATTTTTTTTTTACTCTTTTGACTTACTGTTTTTGTGATGTTGTAAGACGTATTGGATTGTAAACCGTCTGCTTGGTATCGACACATATCGGCTTATCGTAAAAATGAAGCATGATATGATATTTGTTCTCTGCAAATATAGACATAAGATGGGTCGATTTTGAGTTTCCGATAAAAATACGACTGAAGTTATCTTGGAACTGTTAACTCTCGTACTATTTGAATGTTCGACATTAGAACGTATTGTTAGGACCCGCAATTTAAATTCAACGAACAACGATAACAGAGCAACACAAAGAGGCACCATCAAAGGCGATAAGGACTTTTTTATACGTACTTTACATCTATTCCAAAGATCGTTAATTAAAAATAACCTTTTGACCTGAGCGGAGAAAACAGTGAAATTGGCAATTGGAATTGAAATATTTTTTATCTGGCTATTTACATGATGAGCTCCATCACATAATCTTTATAAATAATTTTAATAATAGAACAGGATCGAAATTAATAAACAAACAAACAATAAAAACAAAAAATATTCCATACTTTTACATATCCTGTTCGTGCAAAATTTACAAAGTTCTTAAACTTTTCCTTTACAGTCATCAGTATCTAATAAAAGGGACTTTAACTTGTTCTCTTTTTGTTTAAATAGGAAGAAGTTTATTCTTCAACCCCGAAACCACAATACAACTACCGAAGACGTTGCATAATCACCGAGAAGCGCATTCGACCACTTATGAAAATTGGTTACACTGAAAAAATATTGGCCCAGCTAATTAATAATGCCAGTGGAAACGAGCAGCCATTTTTGATATTTATGGTGATAACAGACTAAAAATATCTGTAGCGACCCTGAAACCATATATCACGCTATGTAATGTACAAATTAAAAGCATGTAAATGAATAAAAAATCCTCAAATAATAAAGATCAATATTCAGTTTTTTGCAATACTAATTAATGAAGGAGACTGACCCCTACAGTATAAAAGTCATGAACAACAGAGGGCATCGTATATGCCACCAAATTTTGGAAAATATGTTAATAAACAAGTATAGGTACTTTATTATACAGATAAAGCGGATTTTTCCATGGTTGAATTTTTGTGGGTTATCGGTTAAATATTAGGCTTTACATAATAACTTTCGTAAGAGCCCTATAAAAAAATTTCGCATTCGTCAATAAAATATTCAAACTAAAATAATTAATCTTTTGCACACCAGATGTAGTCATCTAAATAAAGGACACGTTTTTTTCATTTCACTTTTAATTAGTTATACAGGGTGATTCTAAACATGTGTGAAACACTTTAACCACGTATAGCCGAGGTTATTTTAGCTCCTCAATCATCTAGTAATACTTTTTTAATCGGCGCCGTTGCGGGGTTAAGAATTGTGTAGAATTCCGTTATTTTGGAAAGCTAACAGTCCAAAGTTTATTACCAGAAAAAATGTAGAAAGCGGTGTTAAAAGTAGATAAAAACTGACACAGAACAGAAAACTTTAGTTTAAACATTTGGAAATTAAGGTGCTACTGAAGTGACTCAAAATAAGCCAAAATTAGCGTTTTTTATTGTCACCGTAGCTACTTTAATAGGCGACCTTCCAACATGCGATTTCTTTAGCTAATAGACATCACATCCAAGATTGAAATAAAACAAATAAAAAAATAATTATAAGAACTTGTGATACAAAACTAACAAAAGTAGTCCAAAAATACAGTCAAATCAACTTACTTTTACGACACATGTGGAATTAATTTAGTGGTATTCTTTCACCTTTGGCAAACTACCATCCTAAAGATCATAATGTGTACAATCCCAATCTCCAAATTTATCTAAACAATGCCAAGACTCTGTTACCAATTTACTTTATCGTATATTATACGTATTGTCTTTCACATTGGCTGCCATGGGCGCCGGCAGAAAATAATCCAGGAGGGGGCAAAAAAGTTACGTGCAATTTTTTTCTATATTTTAATACAAAATAAGTTAAAATAAAAAACAAATAATAACAGTAATAAACATCGTATACAAAACACTAGTATTTAGTGTGTGTATACATATTTTAACATTTATATTAAAAATATTTGTATAAATGAACTTGAAAGTTAAAATCTTTGGTGCTATAACAGAGATAACACTAACACGTCATAAAAATATTATGTAATCTTATTCAGACATACCCAAACTAAAAATTAAAAACCAAAATATATAAATTTGTTCTCTTAATGGATTGGGTCACTCTTTGTCAAAGCATACCTACATTTTTAAAACATATAACAAAAATAAAAATATTTATCTAGTACTAGGTAACAAACAAAAACTGTGGAAGTATTAAACTCTTTACCTAAGAAAAGACAAATTTTAACCGTTATCGCAATACTTCAGGGGGATGCGGGCGTCCATTACACACTAACCATTTATGCAGCATGCACCCTAATCTTAACTAAGCGAAATGCGGTCGCTCCAGCTGAGATTTGAAACCACAGCGGAACGACTACAATTCGCGGTGGCCTCGAGTGCAACGCGTTGCCGCGCTAGAGCACCGAGGCCACTGTTCCTATGTACACTAAGTAAGCATAAACCGGCTAAACGATTCTCGTCCATCGTTGACCTTAACCAAGTTTTGACCCTTAGACTCCTTAGAGTACTGAAGGAATGTTCAATTGAACAGTGGCGGCTCGTGAGTTAAGAAAGAGGGTGGGCACAAGAAAAAATTTACCTATTTTTTGTATATAAAATTTATTCTCCTATTTTTCATGCTGGAAAAGACGTCTATGACTTTGTTGTCAAAATCCGGGATAGACTAGACGAACTTCTTTTCTATTGATAGGACCGCCAATGCGTTCAGTCGATCTTCTGACATTG
>JABXWE010056273.1:0-11539 GCA_014611495.1 Limonius californicus | reverse complement strand
CTTATTTAAAAAATATCCCTCGTATCATAATCATCGTTATCAACAGGTAATTGGAGTCTGAATCCAAAGCTAAAGTAATTATAATTAGATTTATTTGTTTAATTACACGTTCACGTTCCCCCCACTCTTGAATTAGTTTTTCAGGGTGTTCAACAGTCTTTTCCACATTTCACATAATGTATAAATAAATTTGCATTTTACACGGCACCAACTAGTTGCTTGATAGTGTAATTTCGACAATTAAAGTTATATTTGATAATTTAGATGGCGGAATTAATTCTATAATAAATTGCCCAAATGTTGAAAATTAATGAAAATAACTACGGCACTGGGCAACATGTATTTTAAGTCAAATCTATCAACAAACAGGTAGGTCGATGGTTAAATTCGTACATTTTTGCATTAATCCGGTAGGCAGGTAAACCCGTGAGACACATTATACTTATTTTTGTACCATGTTGCCGAATCTCTGTTAATTCCCTAAAACTTTACAATTAGATCTCGAATAATAATAGCTTTTCCCTTATATATTATACGTTACTGTCTGCCGTCTTACAGAGTTTGTGTTTTTTAAACTCCTGATGTAAGTACTGGATGTAACGGACGATAAAGCGAAGTTGAATGAAATAGTAGGTAACTGGAAAGTAAAAACTTGATCCCCACCGCGTATTGCTTTTTATTCGGGTAAATGATCGGTAGAGTATAAGTAATTTCTAAGGTACTTGCTATTATGATATCTTACTATATCTATATGTGTTTTGTACACAAATAGAAAACGGTATGTGAAAAGTCACATTTAAGATCTGTGTGATAATGAAAAGATGTATGAACAAATTGTTTTAGTTATGTAAGTGAAGGTAAGACTTTAATTTTCCATAGTCACTTGGAATTTTAGATAGTTTTGCTATACTTTAGACTACCGTCATGATCGATATACGGTAAAAAAAATCTACTGAAAAAGGATAGATACATGATGCAAATATTTAACGATTTCAACTGTTATAAATGTAGTACCTAAAGGTTTTTCAAGTTGCTCAGGGGCCAGATGTGTAGTACTATCATTATCTGAGTTTGTATTGCTGGTTCTTTGTTTTGTAGATTTTAATCTTCCAGGTGCTACTTCTTCAATAATTTCAGGAGTTACTTCATTATTTGGTTTTATATTACCAGCCTTCGGTTTTGCCGATTTTATTCTTTTCGTTATTCCTGGTTTTTCGCGAGGAGAATTATTTTCAACTATGATTTGCTTTGTAGTGCTTTCTTCAAACCGGATTTCGGTATCAGAATCTAAGGTGGATTTTGATTTCGTAATATTATCCAAGTCTTCTTGTTGCTGCAGTACATTTTTAATAGCCTTTATTTCTTTTTCTTTTGGTATGAGAATATCTACTTCCGCGTTATCAGGGTTTAATTCTTCTTTACCATTTATTTCATTTACTAGTTCTTGTGTTCCACTTACCATTTCAAGTTCACCATTAAGTTGGCCAACATCAGATGTGTTTTCTATTGGTAGATCTGTCTTTGCCTTTGGTGTGCCTATCTTTTCTTTTACTTTTTTTATCTTACTTTTTCCTTTTATTTCATTCCTATTGCTTCCTACTGAATCCTTTGATGATGGTGTTTTACCCCCTCTATCTGACGCTTTTGGAACGACATTAGTAGTAGTGGGTATTACGGATTTCCTTTTTTTCTCTTCTTTGTTAGCATTTCTGTCTTTGTTTTTATCTTGCTTTATCTTTTTGTCACTTCCTTGCACACTCGCTTGGTTTTTGATTTTCTTCTCAGATTTCAATTGCGCTACATATTGAGAACTGTCTAACTTTTTATTTAAAGCGGTTCCAATTGCTTGAAGAAGTAAATTGGTTTCTGCTGGTTCAAGGCCAGCAATAACTTTGCTAGACCGTACATTGAGTTCGATGCCAGTAATAGTTTCTAAAATGGAAAGGTGGATTAGAGAAAGTTATTACACAAAAAAAATTTAAGCAACACCGTAGAGCGTGTACTATGGCTATTCTTAATAAATGAGAATGGTGGATTAGTTTTATAAGATGGAAAAATTACTTTTCTGCTTGTATATGCTGTCGGAAAATTTTGTTCGGGGTTCCGAAAGTTACACACAGAATATGACTCCACTAGATTAAAAACAATGTAGTATTGCTATGAATAGAAGTTATATCCAGTAAATATTTTGTTTGAAACCTATTTCTCTATTTTTTTTGTATGAAAATAAGGAAAGCTTAATTTATAAAAAATCTAGGTAATTTGAAATTATAGCAGAAGTATTCATTTTGACTCACTGAACACTCAAAAAAATTTGCAAAAATGTCTATTTGAATTTTAGCGTTTAAAATGAAGTAAAAATCTAAAATATAATAAATTTAAAACCTATCGTTATAATGCAATAGGTAACATGACTATCTTATAAGTAGAAGTCCTGGGTTGCAATAATTGAATGAACTTTACAGTCCACTATACATCATTATACTCTGCGAATTACAGTTCAATTCTACTGTTGCTTAACTGCAACCATTATCAGTACTTAAGTTTTTTCCGGTCAATACAATGTGACCAAAAAATAGTAATAAATGAGAGTAGGTCATGATAGACACCTTAGGGTTGGCACTATTGTTTGTTAATCTGCTGCGAATTGAAGTTTGATAGATTAATTTCTGCGAAATTGATTTTATTACTGTTTTTAGTTGGGTTTTAACGGATTTTTAAATGCCTTGCAAGTCAATGGCAAATCAACAAGGTATTGTACGGAGTAAATCTCTGGAGTACAAGTACACTTCATAGTTATCTATTAAAATTTCCAAAAAAGTATTTAACCACAGAAATCGAAGAGAACTTCATTGTATCAAAACGAAACGCATTTTGAACATTTACAGTAACTAACCCAACACACATTAAATATTCTATCATTTTATAGGCTTTGATTTAACTTGTGATGCGTTTAATTTTCTTTTTTCTATGTTCATCAAACTAACTAGCTATAGTTTTTATTAATTTTAAATATTCTGGTTTAGTATTTTCCGTGGGGTTGTGTTTGACGTCTATCTGTCGACCATCACTAATGCCAACTTTTTTTTTCGCAAGATATATTGCAAAACTGCAATTTATAAGTAAGGAACGTACTACACGGTTCGAAAAAATAGGAATTTCATATCAAAATGACCAAAATAACACTAATTTTGTAAAGTAGGTAATCCGATTTTATTTTTTTGTATTGTGTTTTAAGCGTTCCATTCTCCACACTGTTCTCAAATGAAAAAACACCAAACAGAAAACTGTAAACCCTAAGATATAGGATCGGTTAAGTGGGAGAAAAAATACACATTTAGGCGGTTAATTTGGTAATATTTTTGTTTCTCCACACAACGCACAGCTTAGTTATTATAATCGAAAAACTGCAGTTGATCGATTTTCATTTTTAGTAAGTTAACAAAAGAAATAGGATAAGGAATTGTAGATTTTTAGAAATAATATGGAAAATACAGGGTATTATTAAGTAACTTGACGATAGTTTGATCTTATTTATGTCTTGAAAACTACTATTGAACTACCCTGTGTAATACTACTTAGCATATTTTAATGATGTTCTAATATACTCATAGGAAGAACACAGTAACCAAAAAATTAAAAGTAAAATCTGATCTCGGAATATAATTGCTCTTGCACTAATATATTTTTTTAGCTGATAGTAGCATCTACTATAAACCGTTTCGACACTGTATTTAAGGTAAGTGTGACGATTTACAAGAAAAAGCATCAACAGGTTTAAATGTAAGTAATATACATAATTATGGAAAACTTACTTGTAGCTTCAATTAACTTGTTTAAAAATGCAATTTTTTCATCTTTATCATTCACATTTTCAGATACCAATTCTCTCTCAGTATACAAGCCTTTCAAGAAATTTGTTTCTCTTATAACACTGTTTACAACATCGTGTAGGAATCTAAATGGCGGTTTTCGTAGCAATTTATCAGTTAAAGGTGGTTTCTTTATGAATTTTCCTAATATTTTTTGTGTTTTCTGTATTACCTGTGCGTCGATATCGTTTGACATTTTGAGTGTATGTGTACTTCTTTGTTGACGTGCATGACATGATCTTCAAATTTTCTGTTGTTGTTGTTCTTCGTTGCCTAGTTACTGTTCACGTGATTGTGACAGCAGCCAGATGAGCATGCGTAAACGCTACAGGAATTTCGCTGGCCGCGCCTGGAAACTAGTCCATCCACCATTTTATTTATATGCGTGATAAAACGGTTGACAACATTTTAGGGGCGTAAGTACAACGAACTTCAGTATTTGTTTTTTGACGGTTAAGGCATTTAAAATTGATTTTGGGGTTAATAAGAACAGAATTCGGATAAGCATCGTCGCAAAGCTTGAAAGATAACAAAAACTAGTAGTTGTACACGTAACACTTAAGTAGGTATTGCGTTTGCAAAAACGGTAACCATTCACCTGAAGAACACAATCATTCCCTCCCGAAATTAAAAAAAAACAATAAAGTGTGAATGTAATGTTTTTGTGGCCTATAAATATTGCAATAAGTTATAAAAATCTAAGAAAAAGTTGGAGTTGCTCGTGGTTGTTACCTTCATGAAAACTGGTTTTTGTTGCATAAATGCCTACTACCAGCAAGTGTCATAACCCCCAATTCACTTTTAATTGGTTTAGCATTGCTTTTATTATGGGAAATATGCAATTTGATAAGGTGCTGTTTGATGGTAATTTTGTTACTTTATAAGTACTTAGTAAGAAACGACAGACTTTGCTTTAATATTCGTGCACATAGGGAATACCTAGCAGAGTACTTTTGTATGAAGGAAGTGGCGTGGCAAGCAACAAGAAAACTTTAAACACAATTTACTATAACACATACTGTACTATTATATGACGTCCTTGAAAAGTGAACCTTTTTAACTAAGTGATCTCATTTAACGATTACATTTCTTTAGCGCAGATGCTTCATGCTATAAACTAATTTAAATTTGGTCGAATTATATGATCAATTTCCACAGCATCAACTTTTACCGAATATCAAGCTAGTAAATGTGTTTTCTGTGTATAAGAATTTTTAGCTATCGTTCAAATAATGTAGTAATGTATTAACTTTTTTTATGAATGATGTAAACAAACTAGTGATGAAAATAAAATCTTGGTACATGTTCTATTTAAATTTAATTTAAAAGTTTTGAATAAACTTTGAGATAAACAGTAATTAGTTTCATTTGTAAGTTACACTTTTAAATAATAAATAAAACAGTAATTTGTTAATTTAGGGTCCTTCATTACCATAGTTTTTAAACAATATGTCACCTAAATTGACATTTTAGGGCATTTGAATTTAAACCTATTATTTTATATTGAAACTACATATTAAGTGCATACATTTTGATATTAATATATCTGAAAACTCCCTTTTTTTATGAAGATATAATGATCATGCATTAGTGATAAAACTTCAAATATTCTGTTAGGAAGTTAGATTTAAATGTAAACACTGTTGGAAGAACTTGATAGATGAACTTTCATTCCCAATGAAATTATTAGTTGTTTCAAGCTGCATTTCGTGTGATACTAAAAAATCATTGCAAAGAATAAATAATAAGTGAAAATCTTCTTCCTTGTTCCAATGGTTATGCAACCTCCATTGCACTTAAGAAATTTAAAAAATTGGTTTTGATTGAGATGCTCGTTTTATTTACAGATGTTTAATATTAACAAAAATTGTAATGAAAGAACAAAAATATAATTATACTTGCCTTTTATTGTTGGTTCAATGTTTCACTTTTTGACACTCTTATATGAGTTGACTTTTTGTTTTGCTCTTGTTTACTTACAAGGTGTTCACTGCTAATGACAGAAATTTGTTACTTTCTACAATGGCCCAATTGTTTCAGTTAGTCATTATTATTTGATAGCGTTTGAGTTATCCAGATTATGTATTTTTTATTATAACTGTAGATGATAGAACTTTTCAGTAGAATAAACGTGAACGTGTACACAAAATATTTTGCCGATTTACTTTTAATTATTTTGTAATAGATGAATACAGGGTATGTCATAACATGGTTGACAAATTTTCATAACGGCTTAGAAACTGAAAACAAGCAAAAAGGTATATATTAATGTGGTTGAAAATGCTTTTGTTTGTCGGTTTTCCATTTTAATAACTTTCCATATTACATGTATCTAGTACAACAATTTATGAACAAAGTCAGACTTACAATTGTTTGTTGTAAACTAACAGGTCATTGTTTCTTACCTGTCCTATTTTATTGAAATTCATATTGTTTTTACTTGCATGAATAGAGGTTATAAATTTACTTTGAAAATAAAGGTAAAGCCAGTAATACATATAACAAACTGAATGATTTCTCTCAACTTCTCAAAATGTGTCAATCTAAAATTTACGTTGAAAGTTTAACACAAATTGCATATCATGTATCTACTGAATGCTTAGACAAGTTAATTTTCCAGGTCCTGTCTTACAAGATGGAAGAAGAAGAAAGCACATGTTCACAAATTAATAAGATGGAGCCCCTTGAATTAGATGCCGAAGTTGAAGATAAAAAAACAACGGTTTTAATAAATATGTCGATAATGGAAACAGAAAATGACCACATCTTGTCAGATCATCTGGAATTAACAGGAAATTCAGATGGAAATCTGCAGATTAATACTATTGAGGAAACAATCGTAGTAAATACAGGGTGTGTAATGATTATATTTTTCTAAGCTATATTTAATAATACGTATTTTATAAATAAACACAATTTCCATATAAGCAGTTGCATTTATAGAACATTTTCACATGTATAAACTTTGCAAATGTAAGTAATTGAAGCACGTCAATTGTATGTAATCGTGCTAGCACTGCTAGCTGAATGTTTTTGACATGAAACACTTGTTAAATAGCCACAGGCATTTTATAAATTTGTTTTATATGAAAAACTTGTATGCAGTTAAATTTTCTATCATCTAACTTTACGCATGCTGCAATGGCTTTCTTTGAAATTCAGTTAAATGAGTAACTTTGTTTGTATTAAAGTTATTGTACATGCTTTAGAGATGGTGAAAATAAAATAATATTTTGGTTAATGAAGCAAAAATAATTTTGATGGATTTTCATTACATATTACATAGGTACATTTTTTTTTGAAATTTCTTTTTGTCAATTACCATACCTATTCTGATTTTTCATATTTCCATTTGTTGTACGAATTACAGCATTAGCATTTCATAATTTTTAAATAATAATCACAATAAGTATTCCATTTATTAAGTGATTTTCATACGTTTTTCAAAATCGTACTGTTTTTAATAATAACCCAATTATTAAGATATTTGTTTATACGTACTTGTGTCATATTTGATACACAAACGCGCAGAAAAAAATACTATGGCTGTGATTGGAAGGGCAAGGGGGTTTCCTTTAGTTTTATACAAACATAGAATTAAATGATTTACACTTATTATCGATCAAAGAGTATGTGTTTGCTATGTTTGCTATTATTATCAATACGACATTGTTGGTGATGAGGCGAATGTAGAATCAGGTCCTACTACTATTATGTTGAAGACATTATCTGCATTAAATTCTCACTGGCAGTATTATTGTCTATTGAACAGTCTTGAAGTATGTAACTGTTGGTTGTTGCTGTATATAAACAAAAATAATATTTAGTCACTTTTGATTAAACTAAAGCTACCATTATAAATCAGTTTATTATTAAATGATAGCCGAATTGATACAGATGCTATTAAAAAAAAGTTGTTTTTGTTGCAATACAAAAACATGATCAGAATGCTATTAGAAAGATCCATAACAGTACCCTATATATTATTTTTGTTTCATAATAATATACATGTTTTACCATCTAAAGGAATCTTCATTTTTACTGTAGAATTTGTCTGAAAGAAACTGTCGATGCACGTCACTTCATGGAAAAAAAAGTTATCCTGTATAATTATAGATAAAGCTAATGATGTATGAGTAATTATGAATATACAGGGTGTTAATGAATTGCAGGGACAAACTTCTAGGGCTTAAAGTATACATGAAAACAAACATTTTTTGTTAATAAATGTATGGTCAAAAGTGTTTCCTTTCAGTGGTAGAGCTTCTCAAAGATTCTTTAAGAAGCGCCTAAATGGTTAGCCATAGAGCAGAAATAGGCCGACGTTAAATAAAAAAAACAAACAAACAAATGTAGGAAACTCAGTTTACTTCCTACTATTTGTTTCCAGAACGACAGAAAAGTGGGAAAGAAGGCTTTATTTATACTGTATTAATTTCCGTCGTTATGGAAACAAATAGTAAATAGTAAATTGAGTTGCCTACATTTAGGCGCTTCTTAAAGAATCTTTGAGAAGCTCTGTCCCTGAAAGGAAACACTTTTGACCATACCTGTATTAACAAAAAATGCTTGTTTTCATGTATACTTGAAACCCTAGAAGTTTATCCCTGTAATTCCTTAACACCCTGTATACAGCAACTAATAGTCGCATTTATTATGATATGACATTAAACACTAGTCAACCAAAAAACCTGTTTTTGCTTAATGCAAGTAGGTAGGTATGGATAAACAGGACATTAAGACTTATAGAGTAATTGTGTATTTGGAGTTTTGCTTATCAGCAGACATTAATGTTAAATGAAAACTGAAATAAAGGCAACCATATATCTAGTCAGATACTAGTTTAAAGTTTATAAATGGCATAACATTGAATGCTTAGTTACAATTAATACAATGTCTTTATTTTTTAGGGAAGCTGAAAGAATACAAAATGAGGAACTAGAAGAAGTGGGTGATGACAATGATGATGATGACGACGACGACGACGAAGCTGATGCTGCATTTATTGAAGAGGAGGTTCTCACCGAAAATGATTCCTTTATTGAAAATGGCACTTTGATGGAAAGTGGTACTCTCATTGAGAACAGTACTTTAATTGCAGATGATACTTTAACTGTAGACAATGTTATAACTGAAAATGATATATATGTAGATGATGCTACAGATGACCCAGATTATGTAGTTGGCTCCAATAAAAAGTTAAAATTGGAAAGGAGAGAGGAAGAGGCGAACCCATGTCCTGTTTGTCAGCGATCATTTAAAACTACAGCGGTATGTTTCTCTTTAATTCACTTAATTTAGTTTATATGTAAGTATTACTTTATAGTTGATTTTTACACATACAAGTAGGTATAGCTTTTTTCTATCAATTTTTCTATATACAGGGTTCTTAGGCATTTGGAAAGGGTTATTTTGATAGAATAAATCATGTAATTTCCATTACCTTCATTACATTTGATAGAGTCAAACTATTAACTCCAAGGGAGGGGATTGTTCATGAGTGAATTACATCAGTTGCAGAAACTAGGAATCGAATTTCTTATTCTAGCCCTCTATTCCTATATGCTATGTCCTAGCCATCTTTTAATAACGCTAGTTAATAAAGGAAAACATAATGGTTGGGTATTCCCTAAAAAAAGATGGGAGCACAGCTGGATATAGTTCTCAGACAAGTCATACCTGAAACCAATCTAAGCCAAATTAAAGAAAAACCAGCATAGTTAATAAAGGAGGAAGAAAAGAAGAAAGAAGTTATACCCATACCTTACATATTTATTTCTTTTTCTTCAAAAATTTCAAAATCACTACTGGGGTTGAAACTATACCAGATAAGCAAAATTCATAGTTAGGGTGTACAATGGGCTTGGAAAATTGCATTCTAGAACTCGTTCAATGAAACAACAATATATTTTAATTATCAAGGTTATTGAATCGTAGGACAATAATAAAGAGAACACATTTTTTTTAACATTTCCTTTGAGTTGATCTCAATGTGTGTATGTACTCAGTAGTAACCTATTTGATTTTCTTGATGTCTTGTAATGCTTGTGCTTTTACTGCTATGGCTGTTGACCACTTCTTCCGCATCTGGTATTTTTCTCATATTACCTGGATTGGTCAAACATATCTTCCCCTCCATCATTTATTTATTCTGCTCTTATTCCATTGGCTCCAGGACTTCGGCAATTTAACATTTTTTATTTATTGTTATTGATTACTTCATATACACCTCCTAAATTTTCTTTCATTACTTTACTGCTTCTCTTTTACTTCTCTATTTCTGTTTGCAGTTATGTTACAGTATTGAGCTCATCTTTTTATGATATGATCAATGTCTCCTAATAAGTTCTCGATTTGTCTTCAAAATTTTTTACTTTGATATGTTCACCTGGCCTTTGTAATATTTTGATATGCATTTTGTTGTTGTATGATTTTCATTATATCACCGTAGTTTCTTTCTGTAAAATTCTGTTCATTTGTTTGACTTTTCCTTCTTAATGATGTCAATATTGATTTGTCTTTTTCATTCTTTTATACTAATTGATTAGGTACGCATTTGTTCTTTTGCTTGTGGTTTATAACCCCTTCCCATCTTTATTTCAGCTGCTGGTACTGATATTGATAGCATTTGTTTTTTTTTCGTCTTACGTTTTTGTTATTATTTTTTAATGTCTGTCTGCATTCTTCCAGATTATTTAACCATGCATTCCTCTCCATTTATTATTAGCTTATTTACCATATATTCATCTTTTACTCTTTTCTTTCATTTGTTTCACCTGTTGCTTTGATTGGATTTTCAGTGTAATCTTCACCAAGCTAAATTCGTGCCTTGAAGTTCTTTTGCATTCCATAGCATTTCTATTTTTCTATCCATGTTTCAATAGTATGAACACTGGCCTGTCGTGATTTTTCTTGTACTGTGCAATTCATTGAAAATATTCCACTTTGCTATGTACTATTTGAAAAGTATACATTCTCTATTTGCTATTTCAATTCTTTGCGTATGTGCTTGCAAGTTGGTTATAATATCCAGCAACCATGATTACATATTGAATTTGTGTATTAATGCTTACAATGAGCTAAAGTTTTGATTTACTTTCCCAGCGGAATCTGGCTGCTATTGATGCAAATATACAATGACGATATGTTAGTTGCTTAGCAACCAATTTTATACTGGCGATTCTCTATAGTTTAGATTTGGTATAATTTTATGTTTAAATAAACTCTTCACCTCTTTTTGATGACACGGTTTAGCTGTTATATTGTCACTTTGCTTTTCTTTTTACATAAACCACATAAGTTTTACACATTTACTTATTGTATGTGCAGTGATTGGAACGTTACTTATAAAAAATAACGCGTTCCTGTTACACGTTAATCACTAATAAAAGCAACGCGTAGCCGTCACACGTTACTTATTTTCAAAAGTAACGCGTTCTCGTTACAAGTTACTTTCGCAAGTAACACGTTACTATAGACGTTTCTTAGCTTTTTTTAAATTTTATTTAATTACTCTTATTCTTTGAAATTTTGTTTACTGTGAATGTTACTACTAACTTACTTTAAAATTCTAAAAGAATAATAATACAATAGGTGCTCATTAGTCATTAGTCATTTTCTTGGTAAGATAAAATAAATTGTATTGAATGTAATTGTTTGCAACTACA
>JABXWE010056264.1:0-19790 GCA_014611495.1 Limonius californicus | reverse complement strand
ATGCTTTTTGCTGTTTTTTATTTTTATAATTACCTAGTGCGATCCTATGAGGAAGTATTTCAGATATAGATCCAAAGATAACCTTGAGATATATATATATATATATATATATATATATATTATGTGAATAATTGGCTGCTTACGATAATTTTGGAGGTACAAGATTTACGATTATAACTGACCCTACATTTAAAATAAACAGGATAGAAATGCAAATGGTTTGATTGTTCTACAGAAGGATATTAACAACCACTACAAGTGGATGTTATCAAGGTTGCGAATATTGCTCATGGAAACCCGCTCTGTTTGTTTTCTCTATTCTAGAATCATAGCTAAGTGGATGTTCTTCTTGCCTTCAATAAATTTTGTCCGCATCAGCATTATTCCGCAAAAACGAACACTTCTAAAAACCTAACTAGTTTATAGCAGTTTAATTACTAACTTCTATTTGGGAGAAGTCTATCCAGTAAGAGCATTAATTATGGAAATTAACGATGCCATTATAAATTATACTTATTTTCGCTTCATAATATATACCGTATGGCTTATTCTGGTACCACTTACTTCTACGACGCACAGTGTCCAGAAATGGTAGATTTCCGGAAAAAAGTGTACAACTTCTAAACTATTTGGTGTATCTTGGTGATTTTTTAAATAGCAGCCGAATAAAATACGTTTCAAAATACCGAAAAGTTATTCAACTTTAAGGCACGATAACTGTAGAGAGTGATTATAAATTGAGGAATAGTTGATTTGTTTATTTATTGCTGGCAAATTAATGAACGATATATAATGTACGTTTAAAATGCCAACAATTTATTCAAACTTAAAACACGATTATTGTACAGGATGATTATAAATTCAGAGACACTTGATTTGCCCATATATTTCTGGAAAAAGAATAAAAATGTATGAAAGCGATAGTCGCCCCGTTAGAATACAGAACTATAATACTACGTATGTCTATGTACATTTCCCCATATCTACTATCCCTAAGTAACGTGTTAGTTTCATCACTTATTTCTAATGTTGTTTTCCATGCAGTACTACTTTGTGAATTGTAACTAGCATGCAGTAGGTACCAGTTACAGTTGTCCGCAAAGCATTTCGCTATGTCGAAAGCGTACTCTCCAAATTTATACAAATCAATTGACGCACCATAACTAATTGTCTCCTAAATCACAGAAAAACGTCTAAGAAGCTCATTAATACCTGTAATGTCTGCTGTAATACTAGAATACTTAAAAAAATCAACGTGATATATTACCATCATTTGACCTTCCTGCACCTTGTATTACTACATCCACTTTAAGGCCTAATTAGTCTTGAAATTATAGCTGTATTTTCTTTTATTAGCTTGTTTGATTTGATTCTTGCACGAAGCGGTGACCTACCTAATTTAAACGCATTTTTATTTACATCCTTTTCTTTGATATCATACAAATTATTCAACAGGCGTGGTGTAGCTTTGCAAATATAGCAAGTAGTAGGTGATTTGCTATCAATTGAAACTGCAGCTACTTTACCGCCAATCATGGTAAAAACCAGTTTGTGGTATATCTTGATATTTTTTCCATTCACGTTGACGACGGTTTCTTTCAAGTTCGATATTTTGGCTTCCATCTCTTTGATCACAGCTCTAGTTTTATCAGGAGTCGTTTAGCACATTCGAATTGGTCGAAAATACCTCGTTGACGATGGTCTTGGATTTTCCCAGTGTTTTATTTCACCATTGACACTTAAATATATATTGAATTGCACCATTGATACCATGAATAGATTTGAATTACTAACACTATCATCACTGTCATCTAAAAAATTTTGTTTATATTAACTTTAGTTTTAGGAACCATCGCAGGCCCACGTAGTGAGGAATGTCAAACTTTCGGAAATTGCTACAATTTCTTTTTCACTCCTTGACTGGAAGATTATCTTCATGGTATGGTCAAGCAGACCTTGTAGTTCAACAATTGCGCTGTAGTCGGTTATTGCGACCACATCGGGGTTACCATTTTCTTTTCAGAAGGATACAACTCCAACTACTAAAGTCAAAACATAATTGTTGAAATGCCTTCTTCCTTATTTAATGCCTTCTTGCTAGGAGCATTAAAGCCTTCAGTTAATTTTTCCATAGTTTGACAAAGAGAACTTAGCCGTTAAAATCATTGAAAGTATCAACTAATTTCCATATACAGATAACGAGTTTTATCTAGGTCAAACACCCTAGGGATGATGCTATTTTGAAAGTTAATAATAACATCATAAATTCTTCAAATTTGCACGGTTCTGTTATCCTATGAAATGATATCAAAGGCGGCAGAACTTGAGATTGTCGAGGTCAGACACATTAATGTCCTTAATTCTGTAAACCGTGGTTCAGTCAATTTCAGTGAGCGGTGTAGAACTCCAACGACGGTGTTTTCGCAAGAACCCGAAGCTCGAAAACCATCAGCCTAAATTGAATTAATTATTAAATAAGTATCGCTTTTCACACAGGTTCAAATAATCCTACTAATACTTTGCAAAGTTGCTTTCAGTGAATATACAAGTATATAATATGGATTAAGTAAAACATATTATTTAAGGATGTTCTTAAGCTTTGAGGTGAATAAAATGTTTAAAAGAAAATTAATTGTCTGTATACGTTTGAAAGCTATGGCCAATAAATAATCTTTCCATTTTAATTTTTCAGTTTTTTTTAATGATGATTGAAAACTATCGTAGCATTTTTTAAAGCACTTTCCAATAAAAAATTGGAAGGTCTCGAAATTTTTTGTAATAAATATACGCGTTTCCCAGAGAACTGGATAATATGGAACAAATGCATAATAAATCAACCATAATCCTAACAGACAACAAAAAAGACACTATTTTTATTCGCAGATTCTTAAAACAATTCTCAAAATCGAGTAATAGTTGATAGTATTCGCCGTTAAGTCGGGATTGGGTGAGGATGGTTACAAATTTCTTAATTGGATTGCTCAATAGGTTGCACAGTATTAGCCGCCGCGTGCGGTCGACGATACCGTGCAAAAGCACGACTCCAGAGAGCAGCTCCTCATCTTTCTTAAGATCTCACCATGCACGTCTACATTAATATTATCATATCACGTTCCAGGAAATCAAGCTACCTTTCCTAACCTAAAAAGCATAATTATTCGGCTCCCGAATGTGTGTTAAACTTCTTGACTTTAGGGGAACTCACATGCTTCCACTATTGCTTGGTTCCAACATTTGTAGAAATCCCAGTCTCGTCGCCAGTTACGATGTGATTCTGGTACTCGTCGTCACCAGTTTTGTATGAATGCAGGAAAGTCAGTGTAGAGATTATTATCTGGTTTTTGCAAAAACATCCGTCAACATCGTTAGTACTCACCTCGTACAAAGTTTGTGATATTGCAGCCTCTTCGTGGCGATTTCATATAGTGCGTCAAATTTGAGAAAAATTTAAAGCTATTACCGAAATCATAAGAAACAGTTCTGTACTAATTTTCCTGTTCACTTTTTCTACAAGATCGCCGTTGACAACAGAAAGTCTCCCACTCCGTTCCTCGTACGTTTGTTTGGTAATCTCTGAAATTCCTACACGATTGTCTAAACTGTCCTTCACTTCTAATGCCTAGACCCATAATCTTTACATATTTGACGGAAAAATTCGACAGTATTTTGTATTTTGCAGGGAGAAAAAGAATCACAGAACCACACTTGCCTGGATTTTCAATCATAGTGTTCATTTTAGTGCTTTATTATTATACAATTGATTACAATGACAGAACCGTGGCAAAGTGACTTGTGGCTAGCTCATCAACCACTAAAGCACCCCACAATGCACCAAATTTGACGGACATAATTAAATGTCTCGTATAATTGAAGAGTGCATCGATATTTTGAAAAACAAAGAAATATTTAGTTTTTCTTTTCACAGCGGCAGATAATAAATTGTTGTTTCAACAGTTCTCTATACCAAAGCTACCCTTTCCTAATCTAAATAACCCTTGTACTGGAAGTTATTGAAAATGCCTTGTAGGTCTTCTATATGTAAA
Organism: Limonius californicus; assembly: GCA_014611495.1. Lineage (NCBI taxonomy): Eukaryota > Metazoa > Arthropoda > Insecta > Coleoptera > Elateridae > Limonius > Limonius californicus. Next base: position 15,747 of record JABXWE010056264.1, on the reverse strand, counting down.
GTAAACCGCTGATATCACCCAATAAGATATCCACAACTTAAAAATAATCATAAAACTAATATCAAGTACCAAAGTTTAGATACTTATGTTTAAAACTTTTCATAAACTCAATTTAATTTTGTAACTGTAAGAAGCCTTCGTACTTATGTTCTTTAACTATTACTACTTACTACATAGCAAACGAAATAAAACGTTGCTAAAGTTCAATATGTAATTTAACTTAATTTTATACCTACTCACTTAATCTTCTACTGTTAACAGGTGCAGTGCAGAAGTTTCAGAAAGTGTCATACAATGTCTCACTGCATGCTTCATATAGCTTATATGAACCTTGCATAAATTACTAATTATTGTTACAAGCGTTAATATAATTTCCCAAGCGTGCCGCTTCTAGTTTCACCTTCTTACACGCAATAAATTTTAAATAAAATTGCACCACAAATGTAGCGTAGAGGCATGTCCGTGGAAAATGTATATCTAGGGTCTGGTTGAGCACTTAGTAATAGCCCTGAATAGATTTACAAACGTAGTCAGGTAAAATGTGGACAAGTTTCAGAAACACGTACCTCAAATGACAAAAACACTGTTAATAATGATTAAAGATAGGAAATAAACAATCTCTCAAGAGTGTAACAATCAATAATTTCTAGAAGAAATCACCTTTAAAATTGTAACTCAAATTTATACTAACTATCGAATTTAATAGAGTAAAGTATTATAGTTACATAAATCATGAAACTTAGAAAGTTTAGGTAAGATGAAACTAAGATATCCTGGAAATAAAATTTCATCTTGTACATCCTGTATTAGTATCATCAAGTGTTCAATTGTATATAAGTATTAGTTGCGTCCTAATTTGATTGAAGCTGTTTACTCGAAGTTGCTAAAATACAATACAGAAGCAATACACAGTCCAAACCTGTACAAGTGAAAGGACAATTATGAAGCATTGTTCGAGTAATTGCATACCTCCTGTACAAGATCTACGTTAAATGCAGAACTTTGTCCTAGCGGTATCCTGTCTATAAATAATTCCTTTATAACGTTGTTAAACCATAGCAATTCATTATGTTATATCCTACAGTGATATCTCGTATGTATTATATATTCGATGAACATAATTTCTCTCTACCGAGCGATACCTAAAATATCTCACTATTGGTATTACATAGCCGTATATCACCCCAGTTGCCAGATGGCACTTAAAGTTTCTTGTAAGCAAGTACTTCAAAGTCTCAACCAATCAAACTTTCAAGCAATTTTGAGAAATGAGCTTATATAAACTCGCCAAGTAAACTACAACTACAATAATGAACTTCCACGACAGAAGAATAAAGCGCCATAATAAAATACAAATTGCATTTTGAAACGAACGGCCAGTAATGCCGCGTGAATCTCGGAATTTAATCTTTCATATCTCAATTGGTGGTAAAATAAATAATAAAATTTAATATTCACTGTTATAAAAATGCAACTTCAAAAGAATTTGAATGTTATATTTTCACAGCATATTGGAACATAATAAATACAAGTAAACTTATAGGTAAACCTACCTATATAAATACATTTCAATGGATCTTTAGAGTTTCTTCCTCTTCAACCGAACTTCAAAAGGCGATAATAACAGTTACGTTTAACAAACGAGTAAATAAAAACATATTTGTTTAGTCAAGAAAAGCATTCATTACCCATTCCATTTGTAATATTGAAGCTCCTAAACATTACAATAAGTAATATTCTCCATCAAAGCTCTAAAGCAGGCAAGATTAATAATTAAATACGGAAAAGGCTGCGATAGACAACTTTCAAGGTTGTACTGGGAAGTTCTATACATTAAAAGCATGAACGTTTCCTTGAATTTTTAATAACAATTGAAAAATCCTCAATTCGCTTAATCAACAATATATTGATTGGGACGTTTATCTTTATTTAGTGTTACTAAATTACATTTGGACTCTCAAAACACTTTTAAATATTAATATTTACCATCACAATGGATAATATTACTCTGAGCAGGATGATTCTGATTCGACTCTGAGTGTTTATTTTAATTGGGCGCGATTTAGGGCATGGTATTTCCAAGCATCTCTTTGCACCAAGCTTATTGTACAGGCTTAATATGAATTTATCTATTAGGTGTAATTCCAACCTCATTCATTCGAATTGGAATTGGGGAAGCACCTAGCAGTTAAGCATATCTTTCTCCTTTCCAGGTCGTGCTGACACCACCCTTCAAGGCATTACCGGATATAAGGCCCGACAGTGAAGCTGTCGTCCCCATTGCACTGGCTTCCTCCATCCTTGGGTAGGGACGCCAGTGTAGTTCTGACTTCCTACATTATTGGTGGAGGCTGCCCGGTTGGTCGCGGAACCCAATGTGTTCCCAAACCAACCTCCTGGTACCACTTCCACCTAGAGTCCAACCCCAATCTCGAAACCTGCGCGGTTTCCCGAGCGAGAGGCTTACATTCGTGGGTTCTCTCTTGTTTTCAGTACAGCCTCTGCGAAGCACTGAAACTGACGAAAAGCTCCCCGTTCTACTAGTTGCCCCTGTTTCGGCAGCCAATCTAGCCCAAGCATTCGAAAGTGTCCCTCAAGCAGTCGCCTTTCTCTCTCTGTGTGCTCACAACTTTCATACAGACGCACACTCGTGTCATCCTCATGGCATTCGCTCTCATCAGGCAGATTCAGTGAATAAAGCCTCGCCCTGAAGTCTCCGTGTCCCGTTAGGAACTGGATAACCCAGTACGACCCACGTCATCCGCAACCTTTCGGTCACCCTGGGAAAGAATCCATGGGTGACCCTCCCTACGCTTGCGACCTCCCACGCTCCCTGCCACCTATCCAGAACTACGTTTTTAGCCTCGATGATGACTTGCTTGGCCGACTCTAAGCTCCCATCATAGTGGAATCCCCTTATCTCCATGGGCATTCTCTTTCGAATTTTCCTAAGAATACAACGTTCTTCCATCCTATATTCTAGTGGCAATTGCCCTTCCAAGACGCTCAAAGCGCCCGTGGAAGTCAAATATCTGGTTTCGGCTACCATCTGAATATTCTCGTCGCCCATCCTAATTCTCGGACGCCTTTCCGGATCAAACTTTCCTTTTAGCATGAGCGCAATGGACTTGTCTCTAGACGGGTGTTATTTATGTCTAGTGTACCACTTCAGTGTGTTGTCAAGCACCTCGCTGGCTCTCTCCTATAGCTGTACTCTGGAGTTGGCTCTGACGTTTATGACCTCGTCATCGGCGTACACTATTTTCCGACACCACTCTCTCTCTTCCTCAAGGTTTCCGTCAAATACTAGGTTTCAGAAGAACGGGCCTAGTATCAACCACTGGGGACATCCTCTCGCACAAACTTTCTCGATTAATTCATCCCTCTCTGTCATAACGACTCTCCTATCAGTGAGATAATCTCAAATTAAAAGATTAAGAGATTTCCCGAACACCCCCTTTCTCTCAGGAGCCTCAGGATATCCGGCCACCATAAGGCGTAGTTCCAACGCCAGTAGTAATCTTTACGTGTAACACATTGCATCAGCATACGGATTTACTTTTTATCCGACAGAAGGCCCACTTTCAGATTTTTCCCCGCCGAAAAATCTCAGAGTTCAGCCAGAATCGAACTAGCGTCCCTTGAATCTATAGACAAGTGCGCTAACCACTAAACTGCACCTAAGTGTAGGTAACCAAATTAAACCTAAATAGTAAGTCAACATGCAGGAGTTTATCTGTACTTCAGTTTAAGCTGTAGGGTTCTATCTGAAATATTATTAGAAGAACGTTCTCCCGAACATCCTTTAAAATACACCAAGCTCTTTTAATGACTACATGCATGTGGTTGTGCTGTTAGAAAACAATGTACCATACGATCGATACGTTCATACAAAATGGCTCACGCAGAAAGCATTATTAGCATAAAATCCATTTAATAAACGACAGGAGTGCAGCTTCATTAAGCATAATGACAGGGACGTGCTCATTGTTCTTCCGTTGTGTAATCGAACCGCCTAACATCTACATATGTTAATTTGTTTCAGGTGCTCCGTCAGACGACCCTTCCAATTGTTCCAACCAGACATCAGACGTTTCAGAGACAATTATCGCATCGGTTGGAGATGCCATCAACTATTCAATTCAGTATTTGCAGCCTGGAACATAAAAGCGACTCTAGTATTGTCGGTCTGATAAAGGTGAGATCCCTCTCGATAAAATAAGTGTGGTATGCATTATGTAGCACGACCTAAAATCACTGCGTACGAGGCGAAACTCGCATTGAAATTCAAACGAACATGACCAAATAAGTAAACAAATACTGGATGTCCATAAATGATTACAGAATTTGAATTAGAGCATTAAAACAGTTTTCCGCTCCCTTCAGACTGGATACTGTGAGATTGAATTGATATATCACTCTGATGTGTATCATTTGAAGTTTTAGGAATATAGGCTCAAACAAACAACCAACTTATAGTATAAAATATACTGGTGGTAATATTATATAAACATGAGCATAAACAAATGGACCCACACCGTAAGACGTGCATACTGATAGGCCACCCTCGAAACACCATTTTAATATATATGTAATGAATATAAATGCAATTAACGGAACTTGGTCTTCTAATTTTCTATAAGACTATACTGTACACAACACAATCTTTAAAAATTATTACAATTCCACGATAAACAAAGCGGCAAAAAATAAATAATAAATTTCATAACCATACCGTCTTTGAAATCTTTTATGGACGTCTGGTACGTAGGTGCAAATTTAGTTTCCTAAGTGACACATAACCTCTAAATTTTGAATCTTCTGTAAGGCATTTTAAAATAATGATTCATCAGAATGCGTAAATTTGTCAACAGCTTGTTTAAAATTTAACAGCGTTACAGCATAAGCAGATATTGAATTACTTATTGTCAGTTTAAGGCTCTTCTATTTCGGGTTTCAGTTCGGCGTTATAAAATTGCATGAAAATGAACCGTTTCACTTGATACGAGGTTTAAGTATAAAAGCTAATTTAAAATTGAAATTGTTTTCAAGAGAAAATTATTTCGAGGGTCTGTGAATTGTCCTAATTAATTAAATACAAAAAGTCTTTTTAAGTGGCTTTTATAAAGCGAATTAAACGTCAACAGCAAGGGTGCCAGACGAAAGATATAACAAATCCGTGCTTTGATAACCGCTTAGAAGGTTCATTTTCTCCTATTTTATGTTTTATAAGAATCTCTTTATGCGAACTCAGCAGAAATACAACATCTTATGTTACAAAATACAATAAACAGTTAATACCCCACACATTTTTAGCGTTTATAACCATACAAGCGACTCAAAGACTAAGATTAGACTGTTTTACTTAACAATCCAAGCAATGTTTATGTTCAGAAGCCCACAATTTAAGGCGAAAGATGTGATATCGTTAATGCATTAGCCCTGCTTGCAATATTCTTCATCATTATTAGGCCTGATAATGACATAGATAATCAAGGTCGAAAAATTGACGAAGTTATATAAACTCGATTCATTTCAACCGAAAACTATTAATCATTGGTAACTTTCATCTTCAGTATAATATTACACTATTAACCAGTATGAAAGATATCATCAGACAACTGTATGCTACTGGAAGGCCTGGTGACAACCTAAAAATCCCAAGATTTCTTATTTAAAATATTAAAGACATTTACAGATCAACGGCTTTACCCTTATACTACGTATATAACTTGATGTCCTATTAGGCAATTTGGGGGAGAATCAGCACTGGTGATGACTCGAACATCCAACAGCAGAATAGTTATGAATTTAAACTCAAAACTTTATTCGGCATAGCTTATCAACACAAATCCAATTATTGTTTTGTCTTTAATTGTAGTAAACCTTGTCATAATTTCCAGTAAAACAGAGCTCTTGCATTCCAGTAGCGGGCCTGATGATAACCTCAGTGATATATCGCCGAATCGAACGATATTTCAACTCAAGGTTACTGTAACACTAGTAATCATGACCTTGCAAACCTGTACTATGTATCGAGAAACAGCTATACTGTATTCATTACAGTACAGCATCAGGCCTGATGGAGACCTAAGAAACTAAAGAATACGAGTTTAACACAATGGATTTAGTAGTTTTACTCAGATACTAGATGTACAACTTCATGATGAAAATAAACCTCTAACGATTAGCAAATTAAAAGAAAGTAGCTGGTGTGATGGTGAACTAAGTAACTCACTAATCAAACAGGGCAATACTTTACCATGATCGGTAACTCCTTCGATAAATTAGTAACTATTTTAACGAACAATTTCAGTTTTGTCTTCAGCTGTAACACATTTCATCAGGCCTTCTGAAAAGCGACATTGATTAATTTCGATAGCAGGCTTTATGATGACTTAAGTAACCCGAGACTAAATGGCGGAAAGTTTAAACTAATAAACCTATAGCTGAGCTAACTAAATATGCCGATAGTTTTGTTTTCAACTGTAGTAGACCTGATGGGGACCGCTATGGAAACAAGTTTTATTTTACACCAAACCTCGTAATAACTTCAGTGACACAAAACAACAGAAATATGTCTCCAACTATAAATATATCGGCCTCGAAGGTCTAGTGGTTAGTGCACTTGTCCTTAGGTCCAAGGGACTCGGGTTCGAACTGGACTTCTGCCGGATAAGAAGTAAAGCCGTAGGTCCCGTGCCACTGCGATGTGTGACACGTTAAAAATCACTACTGGAGTTGGAATTACCCCAGATAGGCAAAATCCTTAGTTAGGATGTACAATAAGCCAAAGAGCTTCAGTGCATAGAAATGCTTGGAAAACCATGTCCTAGATCTCCCAATAAAACAATAACCTATAAAGATAATTACAGTTTTGTTAGGATTAAATGGCAGTTGCAGATATGGTCTAAGACACAACATAAAATTAACTTTACCGCAAATTTATGTGGCTTTAACGTAGATTTAGTCATGTAGTAGGTACAGGACTTGGTGTTCATCATAAAGTTCTAGTGGATTATGATAAGGTAATATATCAGTTTCAGCAAATGTTTTGGAATTTTTATTCTTAATCTTTTATTTATTAAAACGAAGTCAATTTGATTTCGTACAATGTTCCATATATTATCTTAAACGATTTCCATGTATGCAACCTACGTGATGAAAGTTGAAACAAGGTATTGGAAATTACAATTACAATTGTAGGCAAAACTATATCAGCCGATATATTCATGTAGTTCTTTCTCTTAGTCTAAACTCTCCAACTACATCCTTCACTGACCTACTTCATACTTTAGAATTAAAGTCGCTCTTTATTATATTTATTTCATATCGTTTTGTTCATTTCAGTGGCTTGTCTAAGTCATTTTAAAAGTCTCCAATTTCTTCTGCGGTCTTATCTGCGGTGGACGCATAGAATTGAATATTATTGTTTATAGTTTGCCCTTTCCATTAAATTAAGATCATTTTGTCTGAGCATTCGTGACTGACTTATTTATATCTTCACCGATTACGAATTTTAATATATTTTTGATTATGTCAAGAGATATTGCACACTCCTGTCCCGTACGACGGACAGCGGCACTCGCGGCCGTTATTACTTTTACTTACAATCATGAGAACATAATAGAAGGTATTCTTAGGGAAGTAGAACGATTTTGGTTTCTGTTTCGCAGAGCCGTAATCGTTGTAGTTTACGCCAAACTGAGCCCCCGGTTATCCGTTACTCGCCTTGAAGAAGGTCATTTTACAGCAATCTTGATTATGGCAGTACTGGTACTACCACCGAAAGAAACCAATTATACTGCATTTGCAAGGTGCCCTATGGTCTGCTAGTTTTGGTCCGCCTCAGGTATTTTACTTTCGGGATGCCCGCCATATCTGACGGGCTTTCCGCTATCCGCCACCTGGGGAGATGGCCGATGGATTATCTAGCAATCCCACACGGGAATGTAAATAACAAATCTGTGCCTTTGGGTAGAAAAATCCCTGGTGGTAATCTAAGTAACAAAGATGGAATGGCGATAAAATTGGGATCAGAACGTTTTCAGTAGTAGTTTTGTCTTTAATTCCAATAAACTTGAATAAAGACTGTTATTTCCAGTATTCGGCCTGATAATCCGTCCTAAGTCAAACAACAGGAACAGGTGGCAAGTCTATATGTAATTTTAGTCCCCAATATAGCTATGACCATGATGCTGAACTGTTTTACAAAATGTACATTTTAAGAAACTTTATCGATACTATGTTCCAATATCAGGCCGGATGCTAAGCTGAATATATCAAGACATGAAGATTCACGCAAGTTTTATCACAGTTTTACTCTTGTTCTATGTACATAATATAATGCTTATAACAAAACTTTAACTGTGAACAAATTAAAGCCAATTATGAATGCTAACCACGACCTAAGTTACAAATGGCGAATTTAATTGAACCTTAACATTGATATACAGCCAATACATATCGTAAATATAGTTTTGTGTTTAATTACAATAACCCTCATCAGGTCTGCCAGTGAAACGCAAGTATTAAATTTACGTAGAAGGGCTGATAAGATTACATTCAAAGTTTATTAGTTATAGTCGGGAACCCCTATATTATCACTATAATAATCGTTGTTATAAATTTCTGGTAATTAAACAAGACTGCTGTATTTAAGTATCACACCTGATGATGACCTGTGTGCAGAATTTCAACCCAAAGATCAAATTAATAATGATTTCGAAAGTCCTCAGTACAGGTAAAATTATAGTTTAAGCCTTTACCAAGACTCCTAATAACACATGACATCTATTGATGATGCAATGTTATCGTTAATGTATGTGATCTTGTTAGAAAACCCTAAAGGGATCCTGAACCAATTCAAAACCAGTTCAAAACTAATGTAACCCTTTACATCGACCTACCAGTATATTCCTTCCCCTATCCTGTACAGGGCATAGAGTCGCCTATCTGAAAACTGGGAAGCAAACTGCAGTCAATGTAATAGACAATGAGTATAATGTTCGACTAATTAAATTAACTGAAGAATGATGAGACTGTCCTGATTTTAAGAAAATTAAATAAATCGTGACATTGAAGCTGTATGCATTATGTTCTTAGATGATTCTTTCAATAATTTTATCACTTATCATTGATTTGTTGTATGCTAGTTAAAAGAGGCGGCAAGTTGAAAAATCGCTTATTAACGTAGCCACGGAGACAATGGGAAGCCATTATTTTGAGTCACTTTAAGCCACTAATTTATTTTAAATTATCAGAAGCTCCATCCATTAGGAAATATTCTATTTCCACGACTGTCTTAGTAATTTCTCATAATTGAGTACGCAACATGGATAAGTTCAATCTCATTTATAAAATTTAAAACTAGTGTCTCGTAGCGGAAGCTCGCGACAATCTTTTATTCGTTTTTAAGAAACGTAATCTGAAAAATTACATTGCTGCAGTCCAAAAGGGAAAAAGTGGAAATAAATGTCAGACTGCATCCAGACATGTTTATTAAAACTTCAGCGTGCGTTCGTGCTAAGTTGTAATAAATTATCAAGACTCGTTGTATAAAACTTTCATTATATTCTTAGTACTTATGAACTTGTAATTTCCTGCGTTCAGCAAAATGCAGACTTTTATCATTCTAGCAGGGCGTTTGAATTAACTATCTATCGATTTCTCGACTTGCAGAGTAATTACAAAAACTCTTCGTTGTTTATTTATAAACTAATTGGAAATCATATTTAACACGCACAGTTTTCCATTGCCCATTGACAAGCAATTAAGTTTGCGGTCTCATTCATTCCATTACCTAGTCAAGATTTTCCCTCAACTAAAACTGATATTAAATACGACTGAGTTCGCATTTAATATAACTCCAGTAGGTAGAAGCTTGTAGAAAGTCAAATTCGTTATAGAAATCATGCAATATATTAAGCAAAATTTTAGGACTTTATTTTAAAGAATTAAAAACATGAAAAATGAACACAAATTAACAACAATACGTAAAATTAGAAAACTACATCTAAAGGAGATTTAAGCAGTCGTTGTTCAGTGATGGAAATCGAAATGACCTCCGAAACCGCCATCTCCTCCTCCAAACCCACCGTGTCCTCCGAAACCACCATCGAGACCTCCGAACCCTTCGTGGCTTTTCACCAGAATTGGTATTTTCTTCTCGATGAGGACTGGAACCTTAACAGGGTATGGTACAGGTTTGTGTACGGGATAAGGTACTGGTTTGGGAATTGGAACAGCTACTGGATGAGGCACAGGTACCTTGACAGGAACCTTAACGGGGTAGGGCACCTTCTTGATCACTGGGTATGGGACAGGCTTTTCAACGTGCACTGGGTATGGTTTGGGCACATGAACTGGATAAGGTTTGAATACAGGTACTGGTACTTTCACAGGGTATGGTACTGCAACCTTCTTCTCAACGGGGAAAGGTACAGGATGTGGTACTGGAACTTTGATTGTTTTATGAATGGTGATCGCTTTAACCTCTCCATGGTCTTCAATTCCACCGCCGAATCCACCATGACCAAGTTCTATACCTCCTCCGTGACCAAGCTCTATTCCTCCTCCGTGCCCGAAGCTATCCAAACCGCCGCCATAGCCTAAATCCAGCAATCCGCGTTTATTCTGCTTCTTTTCAGTAGCCTCGGCTTTTGAGTCTTGTGTGTCTTCCACAGCCTTCTTCTCTTCTACGGAAACCGCAGAAATGAGAACTAAGCCGGCGAAAAACAAAGCCGAGCAAATCTGGAAAGAATCAAATTTGTTTTAAAAACAGAATCTAGAGTAGATGGTAGTTACTCACTTGGACCTTCATGTTTTTACCCGTATGGTGTAGAACAACGACTGGTGATCTACAGTTAAGCAAGTTCGGTTTATATACCCATATCGTAGTAGGGTAGATGAATTCGATGCACATAAATTATTGTCTGCTTTCTACGCTTAGCGTACCCCTCCTACTTGGCATGTGCTAACACTTTAATGTAACAGCGAACTCTTCATCTAACAAGACGTCCACATTTATTTAATTAATTACACTTCCTGTCACGCACAGCGAATTCCGGTTTAATAAAATAAATTCCGCACAGTTACGTATGAAATTGAGTTTATTTAGATAAAACGCGTGAACCACTTTGCTACGAATTGTAAAAGTGAATCTCCAGACGCTAAGTAGCGAACAAAATTTAAATAGCAATTGTAAATCATAATTGCAAACGAATTGAAATTACGGTTGGACGCTTCTTAATTAATACCTGTAATTAAGGCTTATTAGTGTGATTTCGTCTGTTTTTAATTGCTAAATTGGAAAAAGTCAAAGTCCGCTAGTTGTGACCGTAATTAAACACACCGGTTTGTTAATTTATATTAGTTGGCAAACAATCGTTCCAGTAGTCAATTTGATTAGTTAAGATTTACCACCAAAGACAGCCGATTTCCCAGATTTAAACTTAATTTTCAGATGCTGGACATGAATCAAGAGTCAATTTTTCTTGGCCTAATTAGTCTCTCCATTTAATATTAACTGTGATTGTTAAGGATCTAAGAAACTCAATAAATGAATACATTTAACTAGTGAACAGACAAAATATCTGCGACTGAATTGTATTTAAACTAGTTTTTTTCCTTCTGAAAACAACACGATTATATTAAGATTTGTAATTCAGACTTATTATTTTAATTTTGTCTGCTAAATTGGAATAATATTATTTGTTACATAACAGTGAACTCAAGAAAGAAGCTTGCTGATTTCTCTTATTTCACTTATTTAAACGTGCCTGTTACTAGATAGTAAACAATGTTTACAAGAAAGACTTCATGCAACAGCTTTTACTACATCTGATTAAAATAGAAATACTTCTAAATACTTATCACCACGAGACACACAATTAAAATGAAATGACTCGTAACTGTTGCACACGAATCCACCATCTCAATATTTAATATACAGTGAGCTTAAGGTGAAAGCAATAAATTGAATAACATAAAGAAAATTATTCGGACACATTAATTAGGATTTTTAAATTGGCATTTTTTGGCCCATTTGCCAGCTTAATATCACTTCCGGATTTGTCGGAAATGACACTAATTTATATTTCAAATGCAACACCTTGTAGATTTTAACCAATTTGGATAGATAATCAATACACGTTTTCAGTAAACCCCAATTTGATATATTTATCAAAATATTATCCAATAATCTTATCGTATGGAGATTACGCTCTGTACATACAATGCAATTTTACTTGGTGATAGTTGCTACAGAAGTTAATGAATTGTCAGAATTACGAATGACACTAATAATTGTCAAAATCCTGATCTTCCAGAAATCAAATATTTTTCCAGCAGGATGGAGCAGCTTTGTATTATACATTTGTCGTTCAACAGTTTTTGGACGTCACCTTCCCCAACAGGTGGATCAGCAGGAGGGGACCTAGTGAATAGCCACCTAAGTCGCCTGATATAACACCTCTAGATTTTTTCTTGAGGAGTTATTTAAAATGCAGAGTGTACTGTAATAAACCAAATAACATAAGAGATTTAAAAAAAATCGGATTTACCAGGAAATGGGATTAATTTTGCCTTTTAAGTGATTTTCAAATGTTTACAAAAATTGTGTTAAAGTTGTATTTCTGTAAAACAACCATCCTAAATATGCACTTCTATTGCAGCTTCTCCATTTCTTGCTACAGATATTGTTTTTTTGTTTTAACATCTTACAATCTGTCAATATTACAATTCACTTTCGGCATTTGGGAACTACACCCAGCATTATCAGGCCCGACCTGTAGCTTGTCTGCCTTCCGTGTTTTATTCATGCTGAAGATGCAAGCTGCAATGCCTTACGAAACGTTAGTTTGTATGGGTTTACAAACAGCTAACAGGCATAAGCCGATTAAGTATTATTGTCCTGGCAAACAAAATACATTAAGATCAAATCCTTGTCCGCCCCAAAGTTTAAATAATCTAAGCACACGGCCATGTTTACGCAGGTTGGTCCTACGAACAAATATTGCTCAAACTTTTAGAGCAAATGCTTGTAAAGGTAGACCAGCTACAGGTCGGTCCTTACCTAATAATGCTGGGTGCGATTTTCAAATGAAGATGCGGTCTCCAAGCCGAAAGTAAATTGTAATATTGACATTCTTCAAAATGTCCAACACAAAATAATTAATTGTTCGACTTGAGAAATGCATTGAAATGAACGGGCATCAGTTTGGGCATGCACTATAAAAGTTCATTTATGTTTATCAATAGCTTAAGATACTTGTTAAGTTACTTTCTAAACTTTTACTTTGTATTGCATTACTTTTATAATTTTTGTAAATATTTCTGTAAATTTTCATGATAAATATGTCAAATTGAGATTTACTGAAACCGTTCATTAATTATCTATCCAAATTCGTTAAAATATATAAGGTATTCCACTTGAAATAAGAAAGTTCTTGTCGCTTCCGGAAAATCGGAAGTGATATTGAGTTTACATATGGACCAAGAAATGCTAATTCAAAAATATGAATTGACATGTACGAACATTTTTCAACAAAAACAAAATCGTAAATTTAAACGTTAGATGCTTAGGAAATAAAAATTAAAATGTGAAATTCACTTGATCCATGATCCATGGCGCGCCATGGCGCAGCGGTGAGTGCGTTGCACTGCTACGCTGTAGGACCTGGGTTCGACACTAGGCACAGGAACATCGTGTTTTTATACGGCCGTTTTCCCTCGGAAAGCAATTGCACACCACCGAGATACTTCTGCCAAGAGAACCTTCTCAGAAGAAGAAGTGTAACGCACATCCCGCGGTTCCGAGCCCGCATTAAACAGTAGGTCCCCTTTATGTCGGTACATTATTTTCCACTCACGCAACAAATAAAAGAGGGAAGGTCACAACGCCCTCTCGAAAGCCAATAGACTGTAAAAAATAATCTTAATCGTTCGTTGGTATCTATATCCCATTAAAATCATATTTTCATTCAACTAACTATATACTAAATTAAGAGCGGTAATTGAAATGTTTATTCATTATTTAAATGATACAACTGAAACGAAGTTCAAGTGGAAGCAAGTTGCGGAATTATATTGTTTGATAACTTTAAATTAACTTGTTACTATTTAGCAAATACTTTTTAACCGAAAAGTTAAAAAATACATCAAGTTACAATAAAAATACAGCTAAATAATTTTTATCAAACAGAACTAACTGTTCACAATTCTACTTAATTAGTTGTGAGCTTTAAGACTCAAATTGGTCAATATTTTCTGCTGGCCTAATAGGTCCCCCGATCTAATATTGACTGTTAGTTGAGAATTTAGAATTTAGGGTGGCAAAAAAGTAGATGTAGCTAAGTAATCAGCAAATCTGACTTAATCTTAAAAGTGCAATGGGGCCTAAATCTTATTACCTTTTATTATGCTTCTCTTTCTAATAACAATTCAATTGTACTAATACAAAGTGTAATCACAAAAGAACGAAGAAACCCTTGGGTTTCCGATTCCTCTAGTTAACTTATGTAAATTGTCATATTTTTGTTCAGCACACAATTTTCAAAATCTTACAATTGATAGTTGTATTTACATCAGATAATAATAAAAATAAATGATTATTATCTAAGAACACTAACTTCACCAGTAAAACTAAGCCAAGTTTGTGTTGTTGGACGATGAAATTGCTTTTGTAGAGTCTACGAGACAACGAAAATAAATATATCGTACTGTCGTAAGCAAACACGACCTAAACTTTATTTTTTCATGTATTTTTTTCTGGAAATCACACACTTATTGGGAAATCCATTAAACTGCAATTGTCAATTAGTTTTTACATAGCAGAACACAATCCGGCTGTATGTTCTGCTGGCCTAATAGGTCTCCTGATTTAATTGTGATTAAAATCATGATTTTAGATTCTACAAACTACTATGATTTGCTGTGGAGTTATTTAAAATTTTAATACTTTTTTCTATGGTCTTTCTGGAAGTAAACTTTGATTACAACTTATAAATAATACCTACAAATCAGGCGCATTCAAGATATTTCATAAATTAAGCTGTCAAGATTCGCTGTTGTATAAATTCAACAAAAATCAGATTAGATAATATCGTTGGTATCACGTCCTCAACATAGTCTATTATTAATAGACAAACATATAATACAAGGAAGCCTTATATGTAATTATTTTAAATATATGGGTTTCGAATTCAATGTTGACGTAAACCGTGAATTAGGAATGTAAGTAACCCGGAATATACAGTTTACTTAAATAAATTCACTTTTAAGCAGCGTCAAGGTGATTTTCATCCGAGTTTAGCTTTACGCTATGCACCGGGAAATAATAGGGCCATCGGTCTTTCAACCATTTACACTCCCATAGCTTATTCCCTCTTTTAGCATTCAATTTTTCCATCTACACTTATGGGGACTTCTAACCCCACTAACGACTGTCATGGTGTTAATGTGACATCCGGGACCGACTGTTTAACGGACCCACCCGATAGTACGAGGCGCCGTGTTGAACGCAGCCATGGGAGTTCTATCTACGTATTCGCCAAAGCGAACGTTGTTTAACTCTGGTCAACGAACGAAAATGGTGTTTCTCACTGCAGTAACTCAGAATATACTAGGTGTGTTCAATTGAAACCCACCTTTGCTTTACAAAAAATGTATTCAACAATTTAATTACAAATAATTACGGTCACAGTTCAGGCAGCTATCCCATTGTTTTACTAACCGACATAAACCCTG
>JABXWE010056262.1:0-12865 GCA_014611495.1 Limonius californicus | reverse complement strand
TTGGGGGGGGGGTGTTTTCTACAAGTTCGAGGAGGTCTGGGTGTAGACATGATAAGAAGGATGCGGGGGAGGGGGTTCGTGGGATTCGGTTTAAGCGTTTGGAAGATTTTGGGCGGGTTGTGGGGTTATTGCCGTTAAGGGAGCGGGTGATGTATGTTTTTGGAGCTTTTGGAGACGGCGGCAGATGGGAGTTGTGCCTGTGTTTTTGTGAAGTAGGATGGTGAGGTATCGGAAGGTATATGTAACCACAATACATCTATTATGCTACATTCTATTATTCTAACTTGCTTGATATGCAAAGAACCCCGATATAACGAGCGGGTTAAATCTTTCGATTTGGATTGTTTGTTGTATTGAATATTTCTGATATGGTAGTCTTCATTTGAGGCCGTCTTTATTTGTCTCATGCGACCCCCAAATGGTGTTTCCACTTTCCATAATCCTTTAAATATATACAGTTTTTACGCAATTAAAACTGTTAATAATGCGATGTTTTAAATTGAAATCTTGTAGTGACCCAATATGACTAGAAAATGCTCTTAGACATACTAACAGACTGAAAATATATTTCTGGTTATAGTAAAATGGTATTGGCAGTTTCAGTACTGTAATGACGTATCTGGAATATTACTTTTAACGGATATAACGGGAAAATAATTCCAGTCTCAGAAGTACACCTAGATAATTCCTCACTGACTGATTGGTTGCTTTTAAATAGTGTCTTCCTTCTCTTTTAATGTTTTACATAGAATTACTTAGGAAACTGTTTAATTTAAAGTTAAAGAAGCTAATTGTTACTTTGAAGTTGGCATAGGTATTAAATGGGTTATGCCTGTTGCTCTCTAATTGATCTTGTCAAATGCTTTCTGATGCAATTGAGAACTATTAATTAAAATGCAGATGTGAACAATGTTTTCCGTAAATTAAGGAACGCAAACAAATTTGGAAATTTTTCATTGCTACAGAATTTAAACAAATAATGAAGTAGAAGCAAACTTAGAACAATAACAGATGCACATTACATTTAATAGCTTTCAAACTAGACCTGGCTTCACAAATAGTAATACCAACTTTAAGAAGATTTCCATGGCCCACTCTTAATTTATTGATTTCCATCACACGGTATTTACTTATGGTGGTAGAGTCTGTTCTAATTGATAAGGCGAGTTTTGCAGGCAAGGCGGTTCCTTGCAACATAGTCCCACCTACCAGCTCATCGAATCGGCTTAATCTGGTTACTTACCTCACAACTAAATTTTGGGTAAAATACAGATTACAACGCCCATTTTTTGCGATTGGGCATCCTTTGCTTTCGCCTTATAAATTAGAACGGGCTCTACTTATAGAAAAATTACACGCGTGTAAGCTTTGCTAATGGAAGTAATAAAAGCATATGCATTACACGTAGTTGTTCTGGATGAATAATTTTGACATAAAGTACCCCTTGCTCAATTTATCGACGTACGTATGAATAGAAAAATTTTCCGCCTGCTAAATTATAAAACGTTACACGCGCGTAAATTTTCTGTACTTAACGACCGTTAATGTGTAGTCATAGAATCTAGCAAATTTGAAAGGATTTGTAAAATATAATAGAGAATTGAAAGGCAGGATAAGAGCTGAAAGGTGTAAAACTGAGAAAACATAATTTTTTTCTGAGGAACGTGTTTGAAAATAGTTCCTTGATGTATTTTATGTTTACTACGGAAAACTAACCTAACGATCTGGTTTGGTTGTAATTTTTGGCTTGCGTTTTAGAAGTATTACTATCAGCACTTTTTTTGCTTTATGTGTTTAAATCGTTTTCCGATATATACTTCGCTTATTATTTAAAACTGCTAAAGTAGCGACTTCCTATCCGAATAAAATTTTAAGTAGGTCCTCAGTCACGTTATGGATATTTCATACCAACGTTATAACTACTATATTTACATTTTTCCGGTATTTTATAACCGTTTCTCTGCAAACTTTTGACTTGTCATCATCATACTATTTGTCCGTGAAATTATTGTTTGCATTTGCAGTATTATTCACATTTTTTTCTTTCAATTTAATTTACAGTTTAGCCCAATATATTTACGATTTCTCTCTCATATTTTCTTATACATACTTTTTATCCTTTAGAGTTCGTTTAGAAAACCTTTAGATTTTGAATTAAAACTTTTTCTACTATCGATATAATTTCTAAATCACTGCTAAAGTAAAAGTAACGTACGTGCCCAATAGTTTCAATTCAATTTACTACTTTAAAATGCTCACAAAAATTAATACAACTTTCACATTGTAGGACTGCAGAAGGACACAAACACTTATCCCCTTATCATTATATATTATGTTGCCATCTTCAGTAGAAATAAAAGAGCGCCACTTAATTGAAACTATATAAAGTACGTTCAAGTCAGGTAAATTTCTGAAAGATGTTATTTTTTCCAAATCAATAGTGGTCTGCTGGTAATCCATTTTACAATTAAAAGCTTAAATACTAAATACCCGTTAGGGTTCGTAACGCTTAACTGATTAAGGGGTTGTTTTCAATAATTGAATTAAATCCAGGTTAGGTGTTGGCACACTGTATAAATTTAAAAGATTCCGTTTTTTTTTTTTTTGGAAAATGTGGATGATCTCGTAGCAATGTGTGTTTCAGTTAACACACTTCTTTTAGCAATTTTGGAACCTCTGGTTTTATGCTATACCCCCACTATTCACTTTTCCAAATATACAATTTTTTAAATGAATTACAATTTCTTTACATCTTATTTAGTCTGATTAATATAGAATTAACACTAAAATATTGGGAACCACAAATTTGGTTGACAACAATCGTTTTATTAATTTCAATAAGTTTTATTAACTTCTTGTTATGTTTTATTTATTTATTAATGAACAAGAATTTAACGCAGTAAGGCAAGAAACACTTGCAACATTATTTACATTAATCAGATTGTTACCAGTATTATTCTGAAAATATATGGTTGAGACCATTTTGTGCGAAGTATAGGCCACATAAAGAATTTAAAGGTTTTCCAAATTTCCGTTCTTCAATAGAAAAGTTAAATATTTTTTTTATATTAATTCTAAATTAATTGCTTTCAATTTTATGACCTTCTCGACTGATATTAGTAAGCACAGCCAAGCCATTACCCTCGAAAAATCCTGTTAGAGCATTTTAGAACCAACACACATTATATAAGTTGTTTCATACCGTTTCGTATATTTGTGTGACCATTAATCATACTGCAGACATATTTGGGTTCGCTGTTACCGACGAACATGTTGAGGTGATGACGTTAGGGCTATCAGAAGGCGTTACTAAGGGTTTGACTACTGTTTCAAGAGGTTGTCTACTAAGTTAGAATTCCTAAACTATATATTTTGGACGTTACTAAGACTTTCGTAAAACTACGCGGGCGCTACTAAATTTGAAATGATATTGTGCATCACATACCTAAACCTGTTGAAATTGTTGGTATTATTTTTTCATATTTAAACATTTGTTTCAAAAAACTTGAATTGGTTATTATGGAAATGTTTGGTAAATTTCGAACATTATTTTAGCTTTCGTAAAAACTAAAAAGGTGGATCACACAGGATTACATAAAAAATTACATACGCGGAGTGATTTAAACAGGAATTTATTTAGAAAGAGGATATTACAATGATGAAAACTATATATTACTTTTTAATGCATTTCCGCCACCAGATCTGGAAGCTTTCTAATACTTTTCTGGAAGCAGTCTCTGGGTTGCATTCGTATCCAGTTCTTTAGTGGTCCAAACAAATACAAATCCAAGGGAGCAAGATGAGCATTGTTTGTGAAGGAAAGTCCCACTGATGTTTGTCTGCGGTTTCAATTGTTCTTGCAGCGGTATGAGGGCGAACATTGTCACGGAGAAAGCAAATTTTGCCTTCACTTTACCAGCTGACAAGACAGTTTTGACTTTCTTTGACTTTGGAGACGCGGTGTGATACCACCGCATGCTTGCACGTTTTGGCGTAAGAGTACAGCACCAGTTGTCATTATTGAGTCCAAAACTTCATATCATTTTCTCTTATATCACGGCGGTACAGAAGAAGCGCTTTACAAACTATTTAACATGTGTCCTGCCGTCATTAACCGCGAAATTCACTTGGCCATCACCTTACCCATTTTCTCCTGCATCTAAGATATTTCGACCAGTCAAGCACCCGACTTTTGGAAACAAATTGTCGGCTGTGTTGTGCTCGCAATTTGTAAGAATTTCAGTCGAATTTACGCCTTCAGTCATAAGAAATTTGATTGTTAATTTCTGTTCCACGCTACAATGAACAAAACGTTCCATCATATCTGTAACTGTTAATATACTATTATAGCGAAAGACATGGATATGTTAACAAAGGTCACAGCCAACATTCAATTAGTTTAATTTTTGGAAATGTCTCCAGATGGGGTTTTAATTTAAACATTCCTGTTTAAACTAGCATTGTAAAAAATATTTGTTTGCGATTAAATGTGAGATGAGATTTAGATTTGCAATATTAATGTACTAGTGGATCACGTATCAATTCATTTATTTTTTAAAACTTAAGTACATAATATTTTCTAAAAACTAGCTCGTTTTATGCATCACATAACCTTCTGAAATTATTAAAACTATTACATGTACTTATGGATTATATATTTTTTTCATATATTTTAAATACTTGACAATCTATGTTGGAAAAATATTTGTTGAAAAAACGGACGTAAATATATATTCTGTAAAATCGTCGTGACCAAATTTCAGATATTATTGTGCATCACGAAGATTTTATAAACTTATTGGAATTATAAATAATATTGTATGTAATTAGTGATGCCCTACGTTTTCTCATATTTTTAAGAACTTGACAGAACCGTTATAGAAATGTTTGATACATTATGTTAGGGTTGACGTCAGCAAGTACTGCATTTGCAAGTCTTCGTTCTAGATTATTCTCTATTTTGCGTTCTCAATAATTTCAAGTCCCATTTAAAATTCCAGTACAATGACTGTTGTGTCACTCAAACCTGGCTTTACAATCAATAAAATAACAAGCTTCTTTGTTAGCTTGTCAAATGCACTGAAGGTGGTCGGGATACGTTAGTGGAAGTCTTGTGAGAACTAGGTACATTTAAGAGCTTCTTAGAAAGCGTACTCTTGAATGCAGAAGAACTTGCAACTTCCTTTAAATTGCGGAAATTACTCGTTCAGGAACACAGGTTGAACTAATAGGATTTCTAACATAAATTTAGTAACTTTCGTTAAGTGTGGAAGCTTGGTGGGAGAGATTGTAATTCAGTAAGAAAATTAAGCGAAGAGTAAAAATGGTTTTCATTATAGCGTACTTGTTTCATTATTATATATTGTGTACTTGTATAGTTATGATGTTCTATTCATGCTAGTATTATATTATTATATGCTTGATTATATATCTTGGTTAGTCACAGATAGAGTTGCTAAAGCAGAAATGTCAATTACTTGGGTAAACAGTACACATTTGAAGAATGCCAGCTTAAAATATTGAGCCTATTTAACAGGCTGTGATATTTTGAAACAAATTTTGCTTGACATTTTAACGTAGTTGTTTACATGTTTAATTATAGTGAACGTTTTCAAATGCACTTGTAGGTTTTTAAAATACATCATTTTAAAGTAATCCTTTCCCCAAGAAATCATGGAATTGAATAAATAGCATTATCGAGTTGTGATTTTTTACAATATCACGCGTGGCTAAAGTGGTAAACAATGTTTTGAGGAAATCAATCAAGTGTTTGGTAACAAGTCGTGTTCCTTAGCTACCGTAAAGCGGTGGTACAATGAATTTCAACGTGGTCGCCTTTCCTTAAATGACAAATTTCGAGCTCCTACGCCGAAAACAGCAATTACCGAAAAGAATATTGGTCTTGTACGAAACATGATTGAAGAGTACCGGCATATTACTGCCAGGAGTATTCAAGCAACTTTAAAGATTGGTGTGAAAGCAATTGACACCATTTGATGGTACATAAGTTTTGTTCCGGTACAATTTGAATCTAGTTAAAAAAAAACCGTCAACACATCATTAAAAATGAAATAGATATCCTAACGCGGGAAGATTAGAGAAAATGTTTTGAAGATTGGCTTTCACGGATGCAAAAATGCATTGACTGTGGAGGGGAATACTTTGAAAAATTATAAATAAATTTGTTTTGTCAATATATTGTGTATTACTTTACTAGGCTCACCAGAAAGGGAACAGATCTCGTATTAATAGTTTCTATGAATTCTACTGTATGCTAGAAATTAAAAATTGAGATGAATCTATTAATTTATTTTATATATAAGACTAAATTCCGAGTTTTAGTACTATATAATTTAGAGTTTGTGATTAACTTCAGCAGCAGAAGAATGGGAAAATGATATATAAAATTGAATGGAATTTAATAGTTGTATGTCAGCTGTCGTATGTCGCGCTGTATTTGTTTGGGGTTCCCAACAGGGGGCAAATCACACCTGGGAATTTTGTCAGAGGCGGAGTCATAGGTGTCACCGTATTATTATAATAAATACATTCATTAGTGTTCATTTCACATAATTTTGTGTTCTTCTGGAAAAATTTAGTTACTCAAATACTGCTGGATCAGTTTTTCAGTGTTAGGTAGTGGGAACCAATCAGAAGTTTAAATGCCATAAAATTCTTAAGGGCTCTTAAAAAAATAAAATGCTGTTTCTCACCAGACAAAATATAATTTTCCATTAATCAAAACAGAAACAAGCGTTAGATAGCTAGTATTATGTAGTCACTGTTTATAATAGTAATTATACACCAAGGTACAGAAGCAATTTTTCTTAGCCGAACATTATTATGATCCCGAGATGCGCAGCATCGAGGGGAATAAGTTGTGAGGCTAAGAAAAAGCTTCTGTACCGTTTATATATTATATATATATATTTATATATTATTTTTTCCACTACTAGAACATTTAACGAATTTTCCAACAATAATTTCTGCATTTCTTTTGCATTAAAACCGATCCAATAAGTATCAAGATAGTTTTTCACAGAAAACTACTGAAATTTGATATTGACTTTACTTTTAATTTTATTATTTGTACGATTTGTCAAAATGGAAGATGATGGTGATTGTACTCCTCCCGAAATTAGAAAAGAAGCTGGGAAAATCCAGTACGACAAATTACTATTATTATCCGGTCGTGGCGCGAAATTTAACGCTTTTCTAACGTTCTTTCCTACTAAAAAACGATTACTTTTCTTTGTGATTGCCAAAATTTACTAAATTAACCAACAAATTTTGTAGCTGTCATCAACGTTAAAATGTATCAAGGAATGTCACTATCGTCAATTGTTTTTTTTATCTCCTAGTAGGAGCTAATGAATGAAAAATTATCTCCTACTAGGAGAGAAATTCATCTTCTTAACCCGAAAACGACATAAATAATGGCATCTTCTACTACTAGTAGTGGAAAAAATATATTACTATCGTATAGCAACTGAAACTATAGTAGATGAGATTTCATAAAGAAAAGGGAGGATAACTTCTGAAATAATATTTCATTTTATTAATTTCTATTTGTTTTGAAACAGTTGAAAGTAAGAATATTAGAGTTTAGTTTCATATTTTTATATTATTTATATCAAACAGTTCTATTTTGTAAAACTGGCTTGCTTTTCTGAACAATTATATAATATAACTATATTAACTGAACCATCAATTTTAAATTTGGGTTAGATTTAATTTTATTTGTAAATTGCACCCGTAAAACTATCGTCCTGTATCTCTTTTTTTTCCTGTAAAATTCATGGGTATTTTTCTTATATGGGGTGTTTTTATGATTAGCAGTTAATTGTTTTGATAGAAGACGCCGTTAAACCCAATTTTACACTTTAAGCAGATGCCAACTTTATTTAATATTAGAATAACAGTTGCCCTAACAATGTCCTACAAAATCTAAGTTTGCATTTTGCTCTTTAATAGCGATAATTCCCTTAGAAAAATTTCCTATTGTCCAAAATGAAACCTTTGCAAGTCATTAAAAGCCATAATTTCTATAAAACATGTCATAAGATTATAATCACATTACTATCATTTTGTATTGGGGTCTTTGTAACTTTCTTCGCATTATAATTAATATGTAGTTAATCGCTTTTATCTGAGTTGTGTATGGTATTACGTTGTACTTTTTAGTTTCTCATGCCATGAGTAGCCATAAAGACTACTGTTTACGTGGTAATCCTAATGCAAGAAGGTAAATTCCGCTGAAAGTATTTACACTTATAAACTATTGCGTGCTTTACTATACCACTAGTGAAATAAAATAATAAAGTAAATTATGCGAATTCAAACATTTAATTCGTAAACTATTGTTATATTCGGGCACTCGTCGTACTCGAGCTCGTCTTAAGTAAGTTGAACTATGTTTAAACAATGATAGTATGCCATAGTAAAAATCTGAGATAAGTTGGCCTTAGTAGAAATATAATACACAATAATTTAATGAAGATTCAAAGTCAAAGATATATTGCTAAAAATGTTTGTTAATTCCCTAGGGTTTTCACATGGTATATGGTGTTCGTCATCGTCCGCCCGGTATTCAGAAGTTTGAAAAAGAAAGTACAGAAGTCAGAGTTGTTGATTTGTTGAAATAAGTATTACACGAGTTTCGTTTTTGTTGTATCGGTTTAAGTTTTTCATTATTCGGCGTGGCTATGCTTTTGCTATATTTGTAAGGAATTCTATCTAAGTGCAATCGTCTAGATATGTTACACTCTGACTCTTGAATACTAAAATTATTTACTGTTAAATCTATCATTTGTGTGGACATCCTTAAATTCATTGTAGT
The DNA here is from genome assembly GCA_014611495.1 of Limonius californicus. Taxonomy (NCBI): domain Eukaryota; kingdom Metazoa; phylum Arthropoda; class Insecta; order Coleoptera; family Elateridae; genus Limonius; species Limonius californicus. The sequence goes on along the minus strand of JABXWE010056262.1, from coordinate 4,026 downwards.
GGGACATATTTCATGGCTATTGATCCGTAATATTTTCCAAGATTGTATTGTTAAAGTTGATAACTTTTGTTGCTGATAGTGTAATAGAATTTTTTAATGTGTAGTAAAAAAAAATCTGTGAACGTAATTGTTTATTCACGAAAAGTTGTTGGCTAGCGAGGAAAAAGGAGTTAAAGATGCAGTATATGCAGAAAATGTAAGTTAATTAATTAACTGATGAACTTTTAAAGGTTGGGTGGCACTCGTCCAGATGTTTTAATGAATACAAAATTAAATCAATTTATTTTATTGATTTATATTACAATAATTATTACACTATTGAATTTAGGATTACTTTATTTGTTGGTGTTTATTAGCGTATGTATGTGTGAGTGCAACTAAAGTGCATTGGCATTATTATAGATGTAAACAATCTGTATAAAAGTTTTATTGGTTTAATCGTTGTACAATCGCGTAGAATATGTTAATGTTGCACTTTAGTTGGTTGTAATGTATATGAATAAAATAATCGTTGTAAAACCATGAAGAGTAGGGTAATACTATATTTTCATTGGCTGTAATGTGAATAAAATAATTAACTATATTTTCTTGTTTCAGATACAAATCCTGATGTGGCGGTGAAAGCAACTGCAAAGATGGGTATCATCGCCGCAGCGGTGGTTATTTTACTGGGATCGTTGGGGATCACCGCTAAGACGGTGTCCGTTATTCCCCACGATGCTCACCCAGGATATAGTATAAAAAAGTTTGACGCGTACAGTGGTATGAACTATCGATTATTGGACTCGGGGTTTTCCCAATTCTTTACCATGTTAGAGGACGGGTCGGTGATGACAACGTCCGATTTAAGTCCGTTAGTGAACCGACCTATTAACTTGATGGTGCTCGAAGAGACCGCAAACAGCACAAACACTCACATGTTGCAATTGTATGTGTTGGACAGGCGAAACATGTTGAACTTCAACACTGATAGTTTCGAAGGTTCCGGTCACATTATGGAGAATTCTCCGGCTGGAACTCGAATTACGGGTGTGCCTATGCTAACTGCGGCAAGGGGTCTCATTTCCTTGCCCGTAACGTATAGCGTCATCGGCGGAAATTTAGATCAAGCCTTTCAGCTGCAGCACGGTGACACCCTGAATATTTTTTCTAACATTACTGTTACTAACAGTAGTACGGGCGTATATATTGTTTCTTCGCAGCCATTAGATAGAGAAGAGACTGAAAGGTATGTCCTGACAATTCAAGCCGTTGATTCGAGAGGAATAGATAAAGCCGTGACAAATGTCGTAATCGAAGTGGATGATGAAAATGATAATAGTCCAGTCTTCAGTCAGAAAGTTTACAGATACGTCGTTGGAGATGATTCTTTAGATGGAGACAACATCACAACAAATTGGAAACGCTTCGCTTCCGTTGGAAAAGTGGAAGCGACCGATGCCGATGGAGATAAAGTGGCGTATCGACTTGTAACCCCTAGTAATCTCCTCGTTATCGTTCCTCAAACCGGTGACCTGTTACTAACCGAAGAACCTCCGGAAGAAGTAGAGGCAGAGTTGGTAGTCGAGGCCCACGATTTGCGAGTCCCCAGCCGCACATCCCCAAGACCCGCTCAAGTTTTGTTTCACTTCAAACCTCCAGTTCCTACAAAAGTCGAGCTCGACTTAGATTTACAACAATTAGAAGAGCGCGAACTGCACCGTGGGAAACGACGGGTCACTCGCGCCGTTAGGCCGACGAAGAGGATAGAATTTACCGAATCCGATGGTGACACGGAAGGCCGTAACGTCTTTCAGCTGGAAAAGGAAACAGACCGAGAAACTTTTAAGATACGGGACGAGAATCCATGGGTGACGGTCGAGCCAAATGGATCTGTTCGTGTGAAAAAGAAGTGGGATTATGAGGAATTGGGTCCTGAAAAAACTATAGATTTCTGGGTCACCATTACTAACGCCGAGAAGGGGGGTGAGTCGAAAGTTTTTTATGTTTGTGGGGGTTATTGTGAGACGCTAATAGGCTATTAGTGTGTAACAATATGTACTGTTAGATTATTGCTTTAAAAACCATTAGTGCTTGTTAAATTGTATCTACAATAAAGTTTAATATAATTAAATCTGTACTAGCAAAGGAAATTTCGTAGATTACACTTCTCAACATTTGAAGTAGTAGGTACATAAATTATCATCCATAAATGCTATTGCATTTGGATGTGGCGTAAACGGTTAAAATATATTAAAGCCATTAAACAAAAAATAAATTATTTATAATATTTAGAAAGTTATTATGAACATAATAGAAAGCTGTAGAGTAGATACTAGAACCCCCAATTACTTGCAAAAAATTGTATACTCCTAATATAATTATGTATGCAGCCTGGTACAGCATAAATAAGCTAATTATCGATGACCTGATAACTGCTTTTGTAGATATAGTCAAAAATGGAAATTCAATATTTTCAGGTTCATACCTACAACTTTCTACAGTATATTATCAACAAAATTGTTCGTAAGGGTTGGCTGCGGAAAGTTATTACCAATGTTTAATAGTTAGTCAGGTATAGTTTAGCTCATACGTACAGTGTGTTCACTTTTCACCTTCACATCCCTGTGTCTTTTTTATTTGTTTTCCGATCGATTTTAAATTTTGTTTAATTATACTACCATTTAAAGCGGATATTTGTAAGTAGTTGTAGTGCAAACTAGTAGCCTACTATAACCAAAAATAAACGCGAGCAATTAAAAAATCACAGTACGCTTAGTTTTATCGAAAAAAGTTAGGCCAAATCTAGATTTCCATCAAAACATTTTTATTTGTAATAATTCAGAATATTATTATAAATGAATTTTAATTCCATTATTGACTTATCAGATAGTGCCATGAAAAAGAAAAAGTTTATGAACTCTCAGTTAAGTTTATGAACTCTAAATTAAACCTCCTGTAAATTTAAATAGCAAGATAAATAATGGCTGGAATACACCTAACCACTGCTGCAAAAGTAGAAATAGTGCGTTTGGTCGGTGAGAACGTTTGTTCGTTCACAGAAGCAGAGCTGCATATGTCGTAATAGGCTAATAGCCCTTTAATTGTTTGGCAACCCAGATCCGCTGATATAACGCCATTATACTTTTATTTGTGCAGATTACTAACAAAGAAAGTATAATAATTTTATTTAAAACAGAGACCTTCGTATTAAAATTGTCCAAGTATGCCTCGAACAACTGCAGAAAGTTGTTCTTAATAACAGAAAGTAGATTGAAAAATGTACCTCACTTGATGGGGGTTTAGTGGAAAGGGATACAGTTTTATTTATTAAGATTATTTATGTTGTAACTAAATTATTCTGTAATAAAATAATAGTTGTGTGGATATGATGCCCTTTATATATATTTTATGAAAAATCAAAGAGTCAGCTCCATGTCAGATGATGATGATGATGATGATGATTAAAAATTTCTTGATGCAAATTTTGTCTTTGACCTAATTTTCTGTTTCTAAACAACTTTTCTTAATAACTTTCTGATTGAAATATTTCTCAATTATTTTTGATCGTAGAAGGCTAATTGGTTTGGAGTAAAATTATTTAATAATAAATCGTCAAAATAACGGCTTGAAAGGGTAGTATATTTGATCAAAATTTGAAAAGATACAGGGGTGTGAAGGTGAGAAGTGAAAGACACTGTAGAATAAAAATATTTTAGTACACAAAATATTTACTTCTGAATATATAACTTCACAAATCTAGATGAATTCTTCCAATATAAGCACTTAATACATAAAAACTGCACAGGCTGTTGTAACGGATCTAACTATCAATACATTTGCGGTTTTTCTTTGTATTTTAAAAATATAAGTATTAATAATGAATTGTTTAGAACAATAGTTTGATCGCTTGAAGAAAGCACACCTTGCACACACAGTACGGTTTTTTGTTAAAAAAAAACGATGAATTTAATACATAATAAATAAAAAATTATAATTCATTGTAACGTGAAATAACAAGAAAGTAAGCACGAACACAAATAACAT
>JABXWE010056254.1:0-23045 GCA_014611495.1 Limonius californicus | reverse complement strand
TCAGGCCAAAGAAGTGGCCCCACGTTTACAGTGTCATTTTCTGACAAAGTTGATAAAAGGTCCACATTGGGACTGACATTATTAAATAAATTTTTGATAATTGACACTGACAGATTATTTTATTTTGACAATTAATTTAATAACTCAGAATTTTGAAAAATGAATGAAATCAAAGTTTATAATACTCTATACAACTTGCCAAATACAAAACGCCAGCTTAAGATTTAGTCGAAGAGCTTTGAGACTAATCTCTTTGGAGTCGGTTCACTATTAAAGGTAACTTAATGATTCGTATGTAAATAAACAATATGTGTAATTACCAGCTCATACAAGGATTACAATACTGGTACGAACTCCTTCGCCCTGCTTCAGCTGACCTAAATATATATCAAAATAACAATCTATATACAAGGTAACTCTAACAGCTTCTCAGAAGTTCTCTGCGCTCCGTACTCCAATCTTTTTATCAGACAATCTTACAAAGTGACGTTAAAACTTGCCTTGTTTCCTATGTGGTGCTTGTCGTTCACGTCTCCTCCCCGATCTCAAAACTGGATACTCCAAATAAGTTGTTGATAAAAAGACATTTTCATTTTCAAAAAGGTTTACTTGTCATGTAGTTTTTCTAATATTACAGTTCTTCTAAATGCTTTAAATTCTAAAAGTATTTTTCTTCCAGATTTTCAAAAATTTCAACTTTTTCAATTATTTTTATACCAATATCAATAACAAAAACAACAGCTAAAATTACCAAGGAAAATTGTAACACCAGGATACTAGTTTTTAAAATAAATAAATTATAACTTTGTCAAATATAAAAACATTTTGATATTAATATAATTTTTTTATAAGCACGACGAAAAACCAAATAAAAACCAAGTCAATCGAATAACCTCACAAGTAATGAAACACTTCAACCCCGCATGTTCCAACACAAATTCCCACACTATTTCTTTTCGCTTAAAAACTCCCATCATAGTATTCCAAATATCCATCAATGTATTAACTTCCTGCATTCCATCCGAATCCTTGTATATTTTATTAAATGTTATTGTTTAATAGGTTCGAGCTTGGCTTGCAATCGGCTTAAATTTATCACCAGCATAATAATACGTGTGTGATCCGGCAAGACACACATTGTTTAACCAAAAAATTACCGAATCTCAAATTGTTGGTAAAACGTACGCAACCCTTCGACTAAACTAAAAGAACTGCAATCTAGGATTCCATGACAATATATACATAAATTCACATTCATGAATACAATGAACAGACCACAGTACGTTCTCTCTTTCTGATTTAATTTCTACACAGAGCTGAACCCAAAATTTCTAGGGAAAACAATAATGCGTAGATCGGTCTTAAATTAGGAAGCGTTAATCCACTTCTACAATGTTAAACAAACCACCGAATTCACGTATAGAATCGACGATATCACGAGGCCTCGTATACGGAAAACTAGATTAATTACCCAAAATAAATGGTATACGCGCACGGATAATTATAAATTTACGCAAAATTCCCCCTTTCGTTTGAACTTTAAATCAGAAATTTTTAATCTCGTAAACTGCAGACCATTTAACAAGTTCTCAGTGTACAAAAAGTTATTTGAATATGAACATGAATTTTTCCAAGTAAAACATTTAACTAAATACCAAAATTTTGGTGAGTATTATTATATTTCAATATAAATATGTTTACGCAATTAAACGAGTTGCAGTTATTCGTCTTTGATAGTTCTCGAAATTCCATGAACTTATCAACCCAACGCAGGTAAGGTAAAAAGTTGACTAACAGACCTTGAACGTAAGTTTTCTTTACACAATGGACTCTCTGTACGACCATCTGCTACTCATGCAACGCCGACGATCTCTGTACTGGAATTTCTAGCCTGGAATATCGAGCTCTCGGAATTTCCCACGTTGTTATAAATGAGATCAGTTTCCGGATTTTTCCACTCTTCTGGCTGCTATTTGATGCCATAAGATGTAAAATTGGCAGAAGAAAACTCTCCTAGAGTGCACTAAATTAGGATTACTCCCTGGGAAAATCTTACTATCACACTACCGTGTTTAAGCTTCCCCTAATCACTTGAAAATTTACAAATTGGAATAATCTTCCGAGTCGTAACTACCTTAACTAAAAATTCAAGTTTGCACTTCTTAAGAATTGAATGCGTTCTCCCTTAATCTCCAGCTAACTGCGGTCCGAGAATCGAAAATTCACGATCGATGCGCAGAGCACAATATGAGGACAAATTTTTGAATTCGAAACCCGAAGAATGCCGTCCAAAACGCTGTAATGGGAATACACTCCTGATATACACCACGCTTCAGATATCACACGTTACAATTATTACTGTGAAATTATTTTGTTAAACGGTGTCCAAATTGTTCAAATTTTGATTTAGAAATATTTCTGGAGAAATCTCATCAATGGTAGACAAACAGGGCTATCGAACGCAAAGACAGCCATATTTATGCTTCGTCGGATGGTAATATCGATTGGCTTCAATAATGCAATAACTCTTTGTTTTGTGGATTGAAGAGTCACGAAAGAAATCGTAAATTACTCCTTAAATGAGCAATCATACAAAATATATCAAGACAAATAACAGACACAATTGATGGCTGTCATACAGGCAATACAGCTAAAGTACTAAAATTCTACGAAATCTGTAAATATAAAGCAAGAATAAGGTAAGTTGTTTACTCAATTTCTTTTTAAATTAATAATGAAGCAACACTAATAAGGGCTACAAGAAATAAGACAGAATGCAAAATGGGAAATACAAATATAATGTGTCGCTCCAATAAAATGTTATCGATGTTTAATAGTAAAAATAATGTAGAAAGAATCGTAGATCAGTTTACCATAATAGGCAAATTCTGTAAGACTGGAATATGTGCAACAAAGACTAAATTTCCGGTAACATACAGAACTCTTATTCCATACAATCTGGAAATGGATAAAACGATAATTGAAGATCTGATGAAGTACAAATTTTAGGCAATCAATATAATTGGTAGGCAGTACGACCTTAATTATGAAAGTTCAATGACAGCCAATCAAATCATCATAGTGAAAAGTATATATAATTTACACGTTTGAAATGAGAAGAGTAAATTGGATACACTTGAATGTTTTCAGCAAATTGAGCTTATTATAAATTCGCCGCTATTGGAAGCTTTTGAATACAAGGTTTCATCCAACATCAAATGTGCTGTTTTCGTAACTACAGATGTCTGTTTATGTTGCTGTTCAAAATTACATATTACCAGGCCAAAATACGTATAAACTAGTAGGAAGATAATAAAATTTGTTAGAGTATTAATATTTTTGTTTTCAAGTGTTACATAAAAATGTATTTCCTCAATAAAAAAAGCCATAGAACTGTTTTTGTAACTTTTAGACACTATATAATTATTATATTAGAAATTACGTCCCTTGGCTCACTCAATTGCGAGTATGGCATATTTTTATAAGGTTCTGTGTGGATTTTAACTGTCGAGTGAAAATTAGCACTGGTATGTTAACCGATTAGAATGTATATTTCAGCAGAAATTACTCCAGAATAACCAAGTTACTCATCTACTTATACAGCCTGTTTCAGAGTAAGCGCCTTATTTTTTTTAGCCACACTATGGGTACTACTTTCAAAATATTTGGCAGTAATATCTTTCAGGACATTCTCTACACGATGGTGATATCAGATTTTCAATTAGACGAATTATTTCAAAATAACGACTTTCAACTTTTTTTTTAAATGGAATGCCATCATTTTTTTTTTATTATTGAGGTCCTAAAAACATTCTTTTTACGATAGTATTTCGTTTTTCTTAAAAATTCATTTCTTTCCCTATCAAAAAGCAAACTAACATTTTAATCTAGTATTGCATAAATGTTTTACACTCGATGTTATTTTTGTCCAATATCAAGTAGCGGTAGACACAAAAGAAACAATTAAACTTTAATCTAGTAGTCAAACGTCAATCAATGCAATTTAGTTGTCAGTGCTTGTTAATAACAATTGTATTATTGAAGATTATAATTGTTAATTTAAAATTAATTCATACGTTTTTAAAATGCCGTTAAGTTATACGAGAGACGAGTTAATTGATATGCTCCTAATATTTGGAAAAGCAGTTGAAGATCCTTATGAAGCAGCCAGATTATACAGAAATAAATATCCAAACAGAAGGCACCCTGAACATCGAACATTTACTAAATTATTGGAGAGAACGCGTAAAACGGGAACTGTGGATTATAACAAACCGGTACATGCAAACCCACCTGCTTGCAATGACGACAACGAAAACCAGGTAATGCTACATATTATTGAGAATCCCCATGTCAGTACTACGGAGATTGCAAATTTGGTTGGAATATCGCATACTTCGGTCTGGAGGATAATAAAAAAATAAATTTCAGCCATTCAAAATGATTCTTCACCAAGAATTAACCGAAAATGATTTTCTGTTAAGAATTAATTTTGCACAGTGGGGTTTGCAACAGATAGGACAAAATGGAAACTTTTTTAACAACGTTTTATTTTCGGACGAAGCAAGTTTTCGAAATGATGCTGTTGTTGTAAGACATAACATGCATTATTACGATAATGTAAATCCACACTGGACCCGTGAGCGACGTTGTCAACATCGATGGAGTTTAAACGTGTGGTGTGGAATTATAGGACAGCACATTGTTGGGCCAATATTTATTAATAGACTAAATGGAGAGAATTACCTCAATTTATTAGAAAATGAAATTCAAAATCATCTAAATGAACTCCCACAAAATATCAGAAATAATTTGTGGTGGCAGCAAGATGGCGCTCCAGCACATTATGCCCTTCCAGTTAGGGAGTTTTTAAATAATCGATACGAGAACCGTTGGATTGGTCGTGGAGGACCAGTTGGTTGGCCACCTAGGTCACCTGATATGACACCACTGGACTTTTTTCTCTGGGGGTATGTAAAATCCCAGGTGTACATCGTTGAACCAACAACTATTGAAAATATGCAAGAGAGAATTCGTACTTGCATAAACGAAATTTCTCCGGAAATTATCCTTCGATCTATTGGCTCCATTGGACGACGTTTCAGTTTATGTATTGAAAAAGAAGGAAAACATTTCGAGCATTGTTTGTAAATACCTAATTTTTATTTGATGTAAATTTTTAATTTTGAGTTTCAAAAAGTAGATTAAAATGTTAGTTTGCTTTTTGATAGGGCAAGAAATGAAGTTTTATGAAAAACGAAATACTATCGTAAAAAGAATGTTTTTAGGATCTCAATAATAAAAAAAATGATGGCATTCTATTTTCAGTATTTTAAGTTGAAAATCGCCATTTTGAAATAATTCGTCCAATTGAAAATCTGATATCACCATCGTGTAGAGAATGTCCTGAAAGATATTACTGCCAAATATTTTGAAAGTAGTACCCACAGTGTGGCTAAAAAAAAATATGGTGTTTACTCTGAAACAGGCTGTATAAATTACATTAGGTTTTACGTACTTGTCCTAGGCTTCTGAAATCTCCTGTAAGACATATGTAAATATCTAATGAACCTATATAAAAATTTCCAATTGCAGAAAAATTTGTTCATTTAGCTATCGTCAGTTAATATAACAATATACACAGGATTGCCCGAAAGGAAACACTTTTCAAAACAGCGAACAAATTGTGTAATTGTTTGTGTTTCTCTATCAAAATTTAATCAACCAAACATTTTTAATGTTGAAGTCTTTTTCAGATTTCGCCTGCTTTCTAAAGAAACTTAATTTATCCTTCACAATTTACGTGTATATGAAAAAATTTAGCCCGCACGCGTTAGATTTTAACTCCAAAGTTAGTTACCGCACACAAAATTACAATTCCAAACCTAGTTAAAACTTTTTAATGGATCATTCAAATGGACCTGCAACGGCCTTAAATATCGTGGTTGCATATGCGTATTTTTGCCATAAAAATATAAATAAGGGAAATAAATTCTAATATACAGAGAAAATTCATTCATTATCAAAGGATACATTCAACAGATGACGTAAAATACATCCAGTATGCATTAGTAGGTATGTGTATCATAAATAGGTACAACTATTTAAACCGGTAATAGATTGGTTCAAGTAGAATTCAATGGTACTATTTATTTTTCAAAAATCATTATGGATATTTTTTTGAATTAAAAAATAAAATAAAATTTTGTTTGCGTACTGCTAATGATACATAGAAAATGCATTTAAGCTGTAGAAAGTTATTACCTAATTGTAAACAGGTAAAAACTTGTCTGGCTTGTGATAACAACAACAGACTCAATTGAAATTACTGACCTACCTAATAGTATTGGTTTGTGGCAGGTGATAAGAAATTTTTCTGAACTTTTATCTTACTCTCCTGTGCGTAACATGACTTTGAACTGAAATTGTTGTTATTATTCTGCGGTACTCAAACAATTTTGGGTCAAATTTTCAATTATTATTTTCTCATATTTTAAGGGTCCCATTGCCAAAGAAATGTTTTTTCTAGTTTGTATATATTGTAATCTACCATCGGATTTAATATTTGTACCTATTTCTGATACACCCTGTATGTTAAACCGGAATGAAATTTATTATAGGTGAGTCTTTAATGGATGCTCTACTTACATATCTTGCAACTAGCACTATGTGGAAACAATTACTTAATATATCTGATAGACGGTTTGTATGTAAATCAATATAAAAAAATGTATCCATTGAAATATGGCTCAAAATATGCACAGAGCGATGATTACATCTTCTTTATATGTGAAAAGAATATCTACTCAATTTACAAATTTCTGAGTAGAAAAACATTTGATTAAATTACAAAAAGCACAGAAGAATTTGCGTGTATACACATGATTGGAATTTTTCGTATAATTTTGTTATTAGTGGTTTTCTGTACATTCAAGATTTTTAATTTCTCTATTTGGCAACTAACAGCTTTTAAACATGTTTTTTAGAATTGTTACGTTTATATAGTTAGTACTGGTATCATGGAAAACTGATAACGTTTATAACAAACTATATTCATAACAATTTTAGTGTCATTAGTTTTTGTTGCGTTTCTTCTGAAAGCTATGTAACGCGAATGTAACGAACTAACGTTTGGGATGTTTAAGATTTGCTTATTGGCATATCCAAGAGCTAAAGATATTGAGAAAGCAGAACATATTGAGCAAGGGACCTCGGTGGTCTAGTGCGAGAATGCACTGTCCACTCGAGGTCACAACAAATGCAATCGCTCCGTGCGTTGGGGCGATCGAATCCGGACTGGGGACTATTTAATATTTCTTTCACCTCACCAATCGTATTTTCAGTGACAGGCGCAGGTCATTACTGCAAAAGATTCTTTTAATTTTATTGAGGCTCCTTCGTGCTTTTCCAATTCTAGACCTTATTTCCTCTGTGTAGTCGTTACTTTCTGTTAATAATACTGCATAAATAAGTGCATTTTATAACTCTTTCGATCTGTTGGCCTTTATTCTTAAGATGTCATTGGCATTGTTGTTTTTGCTGATCTTCAGAAATTTTGTTTCTCTGATATTTAGGGATAAACTGTATTCTTCACTCTAGTCAGATATTTTGTTCATTATTCTCTCTAGATCTTTTAGGTTATCTGTGATTATTACGGTGTCGTCAGCATACCTTATGTTGTTTATTGGTGTCCCATTAATTTTTATCCCTGCTGTTTCAGCTTCTAAGGCTCTTTTCATTATTTCCTCCGAATAGGCATTGAATAGGGTGGAGGACCATACACAGCCTTGTCGAACTCCTCTCTGTACTCGCACTTCAACTTTTTCTGATGTTTCATTTCCTACTCGTATTACTGCTTTTTGGTTATAGTATAGATTTGATATGAATTTTGTATCTCGATAATCTAGTTTTTTGCTTTTGATGATTTCGATGAGTAGATCGTGTCGAAGGCGTTGTTGTAGTCTATGAAACCTACATAGAGACTCTGATTGACATCTAAGTATCTCTGGGTAAGGACACTGAGTGCAGACAATGCTTCTCGTGTTCTCACTTTACCGCGAAAGCCGAATTGTGAATCACTAATATCTATCACTAGTTCTAGATATATCCTTCTGTGAATAATTTTTAAAAGAAGTTTCAGTGTATGAGACATGATATTTATAGTGCGATGGTCCTTACATTCTCTGATATTATTTTGCTTCCTAGACACATAGGTAGACATATAAACGTTGATGTTAGCATTTCTTTTTGTATAATTCCTGTTTCGTATATTGCATTTAACAAGCTCACCAATACGTCTCTAGTGTTTGGATCCATTAGTTTCAGTAGTTCGCTTATTATTTCGTCGGGACCCGGGGCTTTACCATTGTTCATTGTTGTTAGTGCGTATATTACTTCCGTATTTGTTATTTCAGGTCCTATGTTTTCCTGTTGAGGTTCTGTATGAGTAACATATTCTCTTTAGTCTTGAAAGAGTTCCCCTATATATTCGTCCATCTGCACAGCTTTTTTGCGTTCTCTGTTATGATGTTTTTTTCTTTGTCCAGTAATATGTTGACAGTTTTGGTGTTGATTGTAGCAGCCAATTCCTTTACTTATTTGTATAGGTTGAAGGTATCTTGTTTATTTTGGAGAATTTCTATTTCTTTGCATTTTTCAGAATAATACAAACCCTTTGCTTCCCTTATTTTTCTTCGAATATCTTTTTGTATTTGTTGTGTATCTACTTAATAACTCGCAATACCTCCATGTATTTATTGATTGTATTGTATTTAAGTATTACATGCAACGGGAACATAGATGACTTTTAAATGTTTTTATGGGCTTTAATTTCAGTAAAAATTCCTGCCGTTTGTCGCATTGTTCAGCAACCTTATTCACTTCCGCAGGTTAGGTATACTAATCGATTTAGGTAACCCTAATCGTAAAAGTCCAAAAAAATTAATTCCGAAAGTCTTGGAGGCCTTCAAACTGGAACACCTTGTTCTATCCATTTGATCGTTCAAAGGCTCTCTAACGAGCGAAGAAGTATGAATACGATATTATCATTGAAATCTGGTTGTTCAGCGTTTTTCGTAGAAACCATTGACTGAATACCACTCTTGGTTTGTGGTCAGGGCAATTAAGGGCTTGCAGCTGTAAGATGTACTACAGATATAAGTGTTGATTAGAAAGAGTTCTCCAAACAAAACGACGGGTGATACTCAATTCGGTGGAACCCCTTCTTGCACTTCTTTGGGGGTTTCATTCCATAATAGTACAAATTTACTGACATCGGCTGTTGGCAATCGTAAGCACGTTTTTCAAAGGAACCAGCTTTCAGCAGCTGTGGGTAAGTATTATATGACAGAAAAGCACCTCCGCCATCGTTCCTCTTGTTTAATCATTTGAAAGTAGACCGCTTGGAATTTTACTACATGCCGTAGTTATGTAAAACTAATTCGACATACAAAATTCTGAAATCTTCTTTATTACGTATTCTGTATTATATTTCATACAAAATGGTCCACTCGAACTGATAGTATTTGCAGAGAGGATAAATATCAATTTAAATTTAAAAAAGTGAACGGCTCCAACAGGATCTGTGTCTTCTAATAATTTCTGCAAAAGGGGTATAAGAGCCTTGGTTCTTCAATTTAAGATTTTATTATTTTTAGGGGATGGCTCTTTTATGCATCTTTACACTACACGTGTAAGGATTTACGTTACAGTTTACTTTTATATTCCCATACTTTAAACTATCTCTGCATATGTACTACAGTTTGTCACAACTTTAAAATTTATTTTTGAAATTTTTGAAACGATCTCAGAGACAACTTCAATTAAACAAGGAAAAGAAAACAAGCTCTCGACGATATCTCAATAAATAATGTCGTTTCTCTTATATGGGCGAAAGGATATGACGGAAATATAGCAATGAGGAGGCTGACGAGATTGCGAGACTGGCCGCCGTACAACCTATTTGGCCAGAACACATTATCCCTATATCCCTGAGGACATTCAGCTTTATGCTATACCAAAAAACCCTAAAAAACGTTACACGAAGATGGGTAAACAGTGAAAGTTGTCGTCATGCAAGGGCTGCTATTAGTACACCTTCGACGCCAAGTATTGTGTGCAACTGTCCCGAAAGAATCTGCGACTAGTTGTAGATACCTTATCTGGACACTGCACTCTAAACCAACACATACACAAGATGGGACTGGCGGACAGTCCAAACTGTCGAGGATGCAACGGGGATAACGAGACGGCAGAAGACGTCCTGTGTCACTGTCCAGCTCTGGCAACAATCAGAGGATCCATGTTGGGAGACTTTTGCTCTGATATGGCCAAAATCAGCAATATCCCAGTTGCAAAATACAAGTACCCAAGTACATCCAAAGGATTGGATTACTTGGGTGATGTCCAAATTGGGGAGCTGCTGGGGAGGCAGCACAATGAGCCCACATTTGTGGCCTAAGTGCACATGAGGTAACTCACCCTCCCAAAATCCACAATGACAATCGATAACGTGTTGTGAATCAATTTTTATTTTTCAAACAAAACACGCTTTCTCTCCAAAACAATTCCAAAAGAACCTACATTTAAACTTCCAATGGTTTATACTAAAAAAGCATTAATATTTTTGTTTACATCCAACCCTGATACCGTGTTGTGTTGTTTATTAAACATTTAAGAGATTCCTAGTTGAGCCGTAATTTAAAATTAGAAAATTTTCTTCCAGGCTTGGTCTGCCTACCTCATAGGCGATCTTCTTATTTTTCCCTTTACATCATTTCTTAGTGAAATACGCCAAAGAAAGGCAGCATTATATTTTCTACAGTGGTTCTTGTATATCGAATCGTTGGAGTATAAATACAGTAGTTCTTCCAGCTGTCCATGGTATTCTTAATATTCATCTCCAAATATACAGTTCTAGGCCGTCAATTTTTCATTTATTTTTCTCTAATGATCGGCGTTTCCGATGCGTAGAGGAAGATTGGGTGCATTAATACTTTCACCAGTTGGACCTTGATTCTCTCTCTAATATTGCTATGTTTCCATATTTTAAGCAGTTTCTTGGTTGCAATTTTAGCTATTTCAGCTCTTCGTTATATTTTTTTAGTAGTGTATCTGGTGTTTGTTATTAACGATCCCAGGTATACAAATTATGGTACTACGTTATGTTCCTCAATTTTATTGGTATTTGGGTTATTATGATTAGCACAGTCAACTGTCATAATTGTTGTATTCGCCTTATTAATAGATAGTTCAATTCGGTTGCTCTCATGTTTCAGGTTTGTTAACAGTTCAAGTAGTTCTTCTGCATTGTTGGCGACAATAGTGGTATCATCTGCATATCGCAGATGTATTATCTTATTTCCACCTATAGTTACCCCACCCTTCCAATTATCCAGAGTCTTAGGCGTTGCATATTCGGCGTAGAAGTTAAATAATTGTGGGGACAATGTGCATCACTATCTTGTTACCAATTCAGTTTAAAAATTTTTGGACAGACGGTTATGGATTCTTCCTTTTGATTAACTTTGTGTGTATAGCTGCGATATTATTTGAATTAAGTATCTGGGCACTCCCATATCCAATAGAACTTCCCATAATTTACATTAACCAATAAATTACACTTGCACCTGTTTCTTCCATTTGAGTGATGGAATCTATCGTAATCCCGTCACTACCCACAGCTTCTGATACGATTTATATGTTTGATTGCTGCTTTAATTTTCGACTTTAGTATATCAGCGTTAAGTTCATCTTAGGTACCTACGGATATGTTCCCATCCTAGGTTCTTCTTTTTGTGTAATTCACAGCAATATATCTTCCACTATTCCCTCTATGTGGGTAACGTTGCCTTGTCTGTATTCTACAACCCACGATCTTGGTTGAAATTGTCTGGTTAGTATATTTATCTTGTTGAACAGATATTTCGTCCGATATGTGTTTGAATATAGTTCTGCTTATTCACATATTTTACAAATGTATGTATTTTTTTAATAAGCGTGGTACTTCTCCGTTTTATTGAGTCAAGGGGTCCCTGTTTTGATTACTCATATTGCCCGTGGCTTTAAGATTCCGGCAATTTTCTACAACTCGAATTATTAATTGAATTGGAAATCCTATGCTACTTTTCAGTTTTACTTGGATTAGGTGCCTTATCCTAAGTTGTAATTATACAATAGTTAGGTATATTCTATATTTCATTGGCAGTGAACGCTACTAGGTGGGCAAATTGGAGAGCAGCAGCAAAAATAATAGAAAATTCGAGGCGATGGCTATGGGAGGTCAAGATCTGATGAAGAGTGGAAGAATAAGATATAGTAATTTGCGGTAATCGTTTTGCTGGGGTATTACAAAACTCACAAGGGAGATTTTCGGTTGGTCTTTACTGAAAAAGTTTTTAACAGCTACTCGTCTGTAATCCTTGCACTTCCATGCCAATTGTTGTTCGTTTCTCATAAAGCAAAGATGTATTTTTAAATATTATACAAACTTTATTTAAATAAAGAGCTCGAACGAGACATTTTGGAAAGCTGTATGTGGAAAATACAATATACTTCTTTTTACACTTAGAAAATAGCAAACAACCCACTTTTACTTTAATTTAGATTATTTATAAAATGCTTTGGCTAATACTGAGTAACTAAAAAATGATAAAACATAAGCATCCATTTTTCTTTCTATCCTTAACTATGCAACAATCACCGTAATAAATGAACATACAATGATACAAGCTGTAAAAGGAGTTGGGTTTGTTACAACAGTTTATATACTATTTTTCATGTAGCTTCCACGGTAAAGGACTAGTGGCGGGCACATGACAACTGTATGAACGGAGAGTATGCAATAAGACAGCAGTCCTAAACAATTTTAGCATTTTGTATTTATGCAGGGATAAAATTTGTCAAAATTAAAGGTCGTGGCATGACCTGTTAAGAACTGTTGTGCCATTTGTTTATACCAGGCGATAACTTCAGGTACTGAACTAAAGGGCATCCTTTTCTAACACCAGGTTAACAGCAGTAAGTACGTGAGTGCCGATTCTAAAGTAGACGTAAATTTGCATTTCAGTATTTCTCTGTGAGAGGCACATTTGTATAGCTAGTTAAAACCTTTTACGTGTCTTAGGAAGAGATGTTAGCTAAAGGTATGTTTTTACTACAGTAACTGCTTTAATCCTTTACCGAGGAATCCTAATCAAAAATAGCCTGTAATTGCACTTTTTAAATATATTGGTGGCAAATAAATGCTTAGTACAAATCCTCTACGATCATGCAACGCACAACAATTTTAACACTTTAAAACTTATGGCACTAAAACCAACCCACACAAATAGGTATTCATTATTGCATTTCAGAAAGTGTCGGTTTAAACCCAATTTATCACTTTCGCCTCCCAGTTTGGGACAAGTGATGCCCGAAATCCACGACAATTTACCTCGTGAAAGGGCGTTTCGAAAGTTAACTTCAAGTTGCTTGAAGTCTAAACTTGTCAGTTGCTAACGACGTTCTAGTTTTGATCAGAGGGTAATTTTCCGGCGATATCGGGGCATCTTAAGCTAACTCTTAGGCGCAAAGCCCCGCGTTCACCTAACGCGATCTCCAGGGCGTTGTGGGTAATTTATATAGTGCAACTATCAGCGCAGGTGATTAATGCTTTATTGGAACTCGATCGAGGCACCTAGATTTATATGAATGTGGGATTAATCGAGAAAGAATTTGTGGTTTTTGCCAGCGGGAGTTAATCTGTTGATGCCATTTACGGAACCGTGGTGGTTACTGACTTTAAGAAAATCCTCTGATGTAAAGCAAAACAAGATTTCCTTTAATTACAAGACTGCGGAAACTTCCAATTAAATATAGAATTGGAAATGTGAGAGCGGCCTTTGTAGTACGGAGCCTTCAATCAAGGAGACACCTCCCATCTGGCCTGTACTATGCTTATCAAATATACGAACCTAAAGCGTTTGACTTACTCTCCAACTCTATTTTCTTAAATACACGAATGAGTGAAGGAATAATACACGAGTAGTTTATATCCGACCGACACATGTGGTACTCAATAGCCGGCCTTCTTATCTTCTATTATGTGCTGTGGCAACATTAATACACAGTTAATATCTAATTACACATACATCATTATTATGATAATACTACCGAAATGCTCCGCACCTTAGTACAATATCCGATTACACTTACATATTAGTTTCTACCCGTTGGTGTAGGCGTTTAACTTCAGTGCGAAGACCAGGTTTAAAGAAATAATAAAAAAATATGGTTATACCTAGCAGAAAATAACTAAAATCATCTAATCATCAGGATTTATCAAATTTTCACTAAGGGTTAATTATCACTTACAATTTTAAGTTTCTTAGAGCCACTAAAAATTAAAGATTAAAGACTGCTTTTCTTTATCTTTTAGGGCGTTTATATAAAAAGTTGATTAGAAACATATGGCCAAATTTTCAAGTGTACGTACTGCCATTTGGCGTTAATACCAGTAAATAATTTTAAACAGTATTAAGAATATACTTTGCCATATATTTTTGGAGACGATAGCATAGGAAGTACTTCTGTATCATTTAAAAATACCAGTATTAGAACTCCGGCCATGTTTGTGTCACCTTGAGGCAAGAAAAACTCTTATTGACAATTATTTTAATTTTACGGATATCAAAGATTAAGTCAAATTTTAAAATATACAAAGCTGCTCTTGCATTTAAAGTAAAAATAATAACTACAGAAGAAAAGTATAAACATAAAATATTAAACTTCTTAATAGAAAAAAGGTTTACAAGTACAGAAATGTAAGAGATTCGGCAAAATGTTCAGGTGACTAACTTTTAGTCTTCATGACAGTAAATATGAACTACATTAGAATCTGCTCTGTTATTTCTTTTTGAATCGATTAAATAGAAACTAGTTCAGTATCTCACAAGCATGAGAAGTTCGCTTAACGTTTTAAGTGAGGAGAGTCGTTATTTAGAAGTATTTGAAATATGCGGATATCTAAGATTGTCTAATTCAAAATATAAAAGGATACATTTTTCTTTGTGAAGCTGATGTTTATTTCTAGCACCTGAAAGTAACAAAAACGAAACAATTAAATTACAAAAAATAAAATATTTCAACTTATTAACTATATTATAAATTTGAACAACTTTTCAAGTGTAGTGTTTTCCGGTGTCAGTTTTCAGCATTAGTGTCACAAGCAAGTCTAAAATAGAAAAAATAATGAAAACTTTATTCCATCAGAAAGTGCGGCTATGTAGACGATTTTTTAAAATTGTTTAAGTCATACAGGTTACATTTTCTGTCACAGTTATTTAACTCGGTATTTAATGCTAATACCTGACATGGATTCAAGAAACAATAATATATAGAAGAAAATTTCTTAGTGGGTGTGCTGGTGTCAATGTTTATCCGTAAACAACCCCAAGAGAAAGCAACGTAAGTTAAACTATGTATTTACTACAAGATAGTTTTATAATCGCGAACCAAGGTTTAGCCTTAGTACGAGGGCAACCTTTTAAGTTTTTACAAACGATCACTAGGTGGCGCTATTGAGGTGTGTCATTACTAGTTTCGTAAAATTTGACATTTGTTATAGTGAAAACAGTGGGGGCTTAAAAATTGACCGAGTAGTTTGTTTACAGTGAGCGTTTAACAAAAGCAATTTTGTGAAAAATGGAAATTTCACGTGAAAGTTTTCGTTGGATAATTTTTTACGATTTTAGTAAAGGCCTAACTCAACAACAATGCATGGAATCGCTACTTTCAAGCTTTGATAATGAAGCACCATCAGAAAAGACTGTTTGCAATTGGTTTGCAGAATTTTGTCGTGGTCGTCCGTCCGTCAGTGATAAATTTCGTGAAGGTCGACCAACATCGGTAGATATTCCAAAAAACATCGATGCTGTGCGCAACATGATTGAAGAAGATCGGCATGTGACTTACAGTGAAATAAAAGCACCCTTAGGCATATCGAAGACTGCGGTACGTTCGATTTTACATAAACATTTAACTATGAAAAAGATCTGCTCCCGATAGATTCCCCATAAAGCATAAGCTCAAAAAAAGCTCGTGTTAATTGGTGTGAGGGAATTCTCAAAAAATTCGGCCGAGGAACTGCAACATCCGTATACAACATCGTAACAGGTGACGAAACTTGCATACATCCTGATGAATCGGAGACTAAGCAACAATCCACTGTTTGGGTGTTCCAAGATGAACCGAATCCCACAAAAGTTGTTCGTTCACGAAGCACTTCCAAGAAAATCATCGCTTGTTTCTTCGGTTGTACGAGTACTGGACATGTCATAACCATTCCTTTAGAAGATCGCCAACAGTTAATGCTGAATGGCATACAACAATATGTTTGCCAGAAGTCATCGACGAAATCAGGAAAAACAACCGAAACGCCGCATCATTCATCATCATGACAATGCCAGCTTTCACACAGCACATTAAGCAATTGATTATTTGAAGGAGAAAAACATCGAGGTAATGTCTCATTGTCCGTATTCACCTGATTTATCGCCTAACGACTTCTTTGTCCTTGTCCCCGAATGTCAAACAAAAAAGGCGTGGACAGCAATTATCATCATCTCAAGAAGCTATTGAAGCCTTCAGAAACCATGTTTTTGTGATACCAACTTCAGAGTAGAAAAAATGTTTGGGGAATTGGTTTGAACGCATGCAAAAGTGTATAAATCTTAAATGCGATTATTTTGAAAGGCAATAAAGCAATTTGCTCTAAAAATAATTGTTTCTTTCCTAGGTATCAGTTTAAGTGTAAGCGTACGTGTAAGTTGATTGTGACTGTCATGATGAGTTTTTTTAATACACTTATTTAGCATGTTAAATTACTACAACAACAATATATACTTTTACAGTAACTATTTTGCATCTTCTAATTCTACGAATAATAATTATTTTCAACAAAATTAGCAATATTGCGAAAGCACACAATTGTCTTACACAGCATTTAGTGATATCGCAATAGAAGTTAAAATGTCATAACAAATGTAATTGTTAACTTAAGCTTTCAAAATTTAAGCCTATGATATATTTAACTAAATCGCTCATAAGTTGTTTCTAGTAGTTGTATTTTCATTGAGGGTAAATGTGCCTCTTCTTGTAATACTATTTCTTTGTCCTCTAGTAACAGACAGTCATACACTAAACGGTTTATGTATAGTTCCCCTGCCGTAGACACATAATCTGCGCTATCATTATTTATTCAATATTTTAAACCTATGATAGTGGTTTTTTATTTGTCCATGACCCTTTGGTATACGGTAGTGGTAATTTTTTGAGGAAGTGGAACATTTGTTTTAAATGCTATAGTCTCTATAGGAAACTATGATCTAGCTAGTACTCTTTTGTCACTAGTTATCCATTTTCATAAATAAAAAACTAGAAAGATTAAGACAAATTCGTAATATAAAACGATGGAGCGAAGAGAGAATAATAGCACAAAATAAGGATGAATATAAACAAAAATTAGAAAATGAAATAACAAGTGCTGGTATTGAAGAAACTGATAACATGAAAATCACAATAACTAAGATTAATGCCACGAAAAATATGGGTAACGCAAAACCGAAAAGAGTGAATAAATTCAGCAAAGAAGCAGAAGATATGATGAAAGAAAGGCGAGAAATGGCTAAAACACAAATGCAAAATACGGCAGCATTCACGGAGTTGAATAGAAAAATTAAGAAAGCAATAAAGGACGATCTCAGAAAATAAAATGGAAGAAGCATTAAGAAACAGCGTCTAAACCAAAGAATGGAAAAGAAAAAAAATGCTTGGTAGGGATATTTTTTACAGCCCTAAGGGACCCAAATGGAGTACTCATCACTGACTGAAACCGTATTCTAAAGAGAACGAAAACATTCTATGAACAGCTGTTTAATTTTAAAATGCAACCAGCAACATCTTTCCAAGACAGGAAAATAATAAATGTAAATTCCGAAGAGGTTCCTGACACAGAAGTTTTAGAAATAGAAAATGCAAGAAAAAATATAAAATACAATAAATCAGCCGGAGAAGATGGGCTGCTTCCTGAAATGTTAAAAGCTGTTAAACCACCTAAAAGACTTGTTTAACCAATGTTTAAAAGAAGAAAAGATACCATCAAACTGGAATAAAGCCATAGTGGGTTTGCTGCACAAAAAAGGAGACAAAACAAGATTGGAAAATTATAGACCAATAAGTCTCCTATCACAAGTGTATACACTGCTTACAAAAATGTTAACAAAAAGACTAACAAATAAACTTGACCAATATCAGCCATGTGAGCAAGCAAGCTTTCATAAAAGATTCGACACAAACGATCATCTCCAAGCAGTTCGCAATCTTATAGAAAAGACCAAAGAGTATAATATGCTTCCATATTTTGCCTTCGTAGATTTCGAAAAGGCATTTTATTCTATAGAAATACTAGCTATCCTAAATTCACAACAAAACAGTCGTGTAGACTACAGATACACAAATATAATTTGGAACATATATGATACGACAACTTTGACAGTTAAACTCCATACACACACAAACTCTATAAAAATGAAAAAGGGGGTAACACAGGGAGATACAATATCTCCCAAATTGTTTACATTGTGCTTAGAGGACATCTAAAACGTTTGACTGGGCTAATAAGGGAATTAGTATAAATGGCAAAAGGTTAAACCACCCTAGGTTCGCAGATAACGTTTTACTCATTGCAGATAATGTCCAGGATTTAAAGGAAATGTTATCAGATTTAGAACAAAAATCATTGGAAGTAGGGTTGAAAATAAATACTGCTAAAATAAAAATTATAAACAGTGAAGGCTTACGAACCGACATCATGCTAGGAAGCAACGTCATTGAAGATGTAGAAAGTTATATCTATTTAGAGTAGACAATTAACATAAATAAAAACAACCAAGAAGAGATAAACAGACGAATTACTCTGGCATGGCATGGAGAGCGTTCAATAGTTGGGGAGAAGTATTTAAAAGTAACATTGAACAACTAAAAACCAGTGTTCAACCAAAATATTCTACCAGTTCTCACTTACGCTTCAGAAACAAGGACATTGAAAAAACAAAATAAACAGTCATTGGCGGTTGCACAGAGACCAATGCTGCGGATAAGTTTAAAAGATCGAAAACTCAATACTTGGATAAGAAGTAAAACGAAGGTGGAAGATGTCATAGTAAGGATACTGAAACAGAAGTGGAGGTGGGCCGGACACGTGCCAAGATTGGAGGATAATACATGGACGAAAGTGGTAGTGGAATGGAGACCTAGACAAGGAAAAACATATACGGGAAGACCCCCTATGAGATGGACGGACGATATTAAGAGAGTGGCAGATTATGACTGGATTCAAAAAGCGAAGGGCAGGCAGAGATGGAAAGCATTAGGAGAGGCTTACATCCAATCTGGATCGATATAGGCAGATGGATAAATAGATCCATTCTAATAGCCACCTCAGTTTACTAAATTTTTCCGCTTACTTATCACAACATGTTTCCTTAGTTTTCTTAATAGTCTTCCTCTGATAATCTCAACGATTCTTCTTGTTCCCATTCCATTAATTATTTACATACCTGGGCTTTTTCTTGTATTTTGATTGTTCATGGTGGGATACTGGTTAGTGTACATGAGCCGCCGTATGTAATAGCTCTGAAAGCTTTAGATTTTTAGTATTCCTTCATCTTTGCATACTCCTGATATTTTTCAGATTGAATTTTTTTCTTAGACTCGTACGTGTATGCCATTATAGGTAGAACTGCTACTTTATATATGGCTCATAAAAATTGTTGTCTTACACCCCATGATATTTTTGCACATCTGTCTAATATATTCACTAACTTGTAGCATTTGTCTCCTATATGTTGAACATTCTTATCAAAAACAAACCTATAGTCAATATACACACCTAGGTGTTTCATGTCCTTCACCTGCTCCAGTTCCCCATAATTCAAGTGAACACCTATTTCTTCTCTTATTAAGGACCGTCTTCTAGCAATTAACATTGCTTTTGAATTTTCCTCATAAAAACGAATTTAGTTATTTACTACCATGAACCGACCTTTTGTAGTTCTAGGTTTGCTGTGTTCTGAGCTCCTGATTCAGGTTTTCTTTTACATAATGTTATGAAATCGTCTGCATGTGCTAGGAATTTGATAGATTAAATTTAGCCAAAAATTGTATAGGATGTTCCAGTATCCAAGTCCACACTAGGACCCTTGCGGGCATCCCCTGTTTACTATTTTACTCATAAAGATATAAATCCACTAAAGGAACAACGAGGAACTTTCGTTGCGGGAACATTTTGCCTCCACTAAAGCAAGTGAACTTTTGGTTTTTCTTCTGATTTGACGTTTCACATTGTTGTAGCAATAAACTATCTCAACTGATGGAAATTGATTACTTTCGCGCCGTATAAGTAGGTCCATGGAGAGCACATTGAATTGAATTGAAACTATCTCCACTGAGTCCATCAACCCAGTCAAAATGTGGTATAAGGGAAGAAAATAACAAAAAAAAAAAAACGAAAGACAGCGAACAATGCGGTGGCTTACAGGTTTTATATATATTAAATGGATGACATATTATCAGAATAAATCACCGAAGGGCACGTTCAAAAGTTCATTCGAATAATTAGTTCTGATCTGGAACGGATGTTGTGGTGCATTAAGCCAAGAATTCGAAAAACGTACATCAATTTTAGAAGAACAATATCATCATTAGAACGTTTACGTCTTACACTAAGATTCGTAGCAATTAGAGATTCTTATCATTTCTTGGTATCTATTTAGACTTTCGATATAGTCGATTGCTAAAATTGTACCAGAAGTTTGTAATACTATTTTAGCAGTTCTTCAGGGACACGCTCTCCCGACCAAAGAAACAAAAAATTCCAAAGCAGATATGTTTCCTTTTGTTCTTAGCAATGCCTTCATGTTTACCGCTTCAAATGGAAACACAAAACAAGAGGAAACATTTTATATTTGTTCCTGCCAGAATGAGGAACTTACGGAAATATACTGGAACATTTTCGGAAACAAGCAGCAGAAACAAACAAGGTCCTCATTGTTCCTTCATTATTTTGAGTAAGTGTGAGTCTAAGTGTAAGTTTGCCCTATGATTATTTCATAATTGAATCCGGTTTCAGAATCCTTCTTCACGCCGTAGAATAAACTATTGGGATATTTCAAGACAAGCAACATTATATTATAAGTTTAAACAATTCTGCATATAGGACGACTAATAAGCAACTGCATAATTAAAAATAAACAAGAGTTAAACATATATGTATTTCTTTTAATTTTCAAGTAATTATGTCTCTGTATGATAATATGCCAACACATCAAGATCTTGTATAGAACTGGAATGATCGATTGAATGCATTAACGGAGCAAGTATAATTAAAAGTCGCTTTTGGCTTATCCATTTTCTATTCAAGACTTTAATTCCATACCTCGAAAGTAAATGAAAATCAATCACAGTAAAGTAATCTGTAATTTGATGAGGTAGTAATGCCCTCGAACAATGAAAACTAGAACACAGAGATCTCCACATGGACGTTTAGGTTTTTGGACTGTCCTGGCCAACGTAATGCGATAAAGAGATAATTGAATGAGAGATCCTATTACAAGTATTAAATTACGCACAAAAGACCGTTCGGTTCACTAACAGCGGTTTCGTTCTTGGTCTCCTCTACCAATTACCGATAAATGAGAGAACACGACCCTATTACGCTTTAAGAAGTCCTCAGACAGAATTTTAATTTACCCGTCGTTTGACAGGGGTCAAAGTGACTTTTGACTTATTTTTAAGGAATGTCGTGAAGAAAAAACAATTTAAAATTTAAAAGCAAATTATAAGAACCTTTTCATTATTTAGGAATTTTCCTGCTGTTAGTTGTGCGAAAGTGTTCTCTTGATAATTTTGAAATTCAATACATTGTACATCAAGGTGTAAGTACGACAGAAAATTTACTATTGAAATTTAACTTAAATATATTAAACGTTGACTAACGCAAATGTTGAAAATATTCAAATTAGTTTCGAGCATTTACGAAACTTTAACATTCGCGAAAATTAGATAAATAAATAAATTTTCATCATTCTTGTTGTAAACCGAAAGCAAATGTTGGTTTTCGACACGGGTTCCTCTTCTTTTGCTTTACATTATATGGTTTTAATGTAATTTAAGCAACAGTTTTCTTTATGAAATATAAACTAATGGATTGAATAATTTACTGTGCATAGAAAATAGAAAGTAAAGAAAAGAAACAATTGCTATAATAATAATCATGATAATTACGATTACTACGGCAAGTAGAGGTATGCCGGAGAAATTCTGCGCATACTAGTTGAAGCGAGGACCGCGTAGGCGGCTTTCTATACTCCGAATAAGAAGTTACAGAATCTTATCTTAAATTTTATGAACTATATAAATAAAACAAATATATAATCTAATAATACGTTGTATATTTTACACAATTGAAAATTGTATAATTTAAAATAATTATTGCTATGTATTGTCCGAAGTATTAGTCAAACCTAAATTACTATCAGTATTACCGTTTATAGTAATTACTAAAGAATCTGTTGTAATATCCTTAAACCCTTAATTTTCCAAATATTTTTTACATGATTGCAAACTTTGTTCCACTCTTCTTTTGCAAGAGATTCAATTTTCCCTTTACATTTTTTTCTGCTTCTTCTAATGTAAAAGTAACGTTTTTGAATTCTTTTACAGTAGTCCTAATCATTTCAATGTCATTTAATTCTGGGTGATACGGTGGTAATCTCAGAACATTGTGGCCGTGAATTTTGTTATTTTTTATTTTGTATAATTGCGCCTTTGTCATTACGGGTGTTGCAGAAATGTCATGTTCTGCAAGCCAGTCAAGCATTTCTTGCTTCTTATTTTTTATGTTGGTGCTAATTCAATTGAACATTATGTTAAAAAGCGTTCTCAATGATGAGTACCGCGTTTTATATCAAATTTGTTTTCCGATAAACCACTTCTCATAATTTTTAAAA
>JABXWE010056252.1:0-20181 GCA_014611495.1 Limonius californicus | reverse complement strand
AGTACGATTATAGGCCTCCTTAACGTACTGTTTTTAAGCTAAAACAGTGCGCTTAGAACGGCTTTATAAAACCGAAATAGAAAAAAATAGCTTTACAATGATGATAACAGAGTGCTGTACGAGGCCACGTCGACTATTGCTAATCTATACTATTATACATTTTTACTAATTTATTATAAAACGTTTAAAGTCTACTTCTGTAGAATTTTTTCAACATTGCTTAGCATACGATATCTATCGGTAATCCAAGGTGCATTATGATGGGATATCTTGAAGTTTTAAATGCAGTTCTAAATTAAATACATTATAGCTAACCAGTTTTTGTAAAGTAAAACATATGTGTAAAGTGTTAACACGTAATAAGAGAGAATATAAGTTCTTATTTCACAATTTTCCTCCCTTCAGATAACACCGTTTCTTCAATATTTGAGAGTTAAATAAGAATATCACTACAGTTCCATAATAGAAGTTTGCGACAACTTTTTTATATCGAATAATACTATAACTGAATAGCTTTCTCTCGGGATTCATCAAGTTTATCTTCAACAACCTTTTCGTCCCAGTGTTACATATCGGCCTCTTCTCTGTCACGTGTTTTCCTCGATGCTAAGGTAGAATCACGGAGGACCTACAGGTTTTTGTCATTAGGTTACCAACTGGATTGGAAAATTATGTATGGTAAGTTTCAAGACAAGATCTTTATTAACTACAGTGATAATATTGAGGAATCCAGCCCAAGCAATAATCGACGTTTTGTCCAGAAATCAAGCGCTCTGTCAACTGAGGCAGTACAACTACGTTTCATCAAGTTGTTCTTATGAGGAGTAATGAGTAGAGTTGGGCAAATGCATATTTGCATATTTTTTTCTATTGAGCATAACTTATTTTTTTCGTGTATACACGTTTTCTAACGTTTACAGTCTTAAATAATAAATACTTTTTTGCATATATTACAACTTTAAGCCATATAGCATATGTTAGTGCATATTTTACCTTCCAAGGGCACAAAAATGCATATTCTACAAACATAAAGTAAAAATAAAACGTCAAACAAAATTTTTGGACAAGAATGTTGTATAATAGGTATCTATAATATTACAGAGCTGTAAGTTTCATGCATAATTTATTGTTTACATTTCTCTTGTATGTCTGTTCTCTGTTTTTTGTGTATCTAGTTTTAAATTGAAGGAACATTTTCTTTAAATATTATGTAGAGTATGCTCTTTTTGACCCAAAAATTGCTTTAGCTAAGGAATTAGTTTCAAATAAACGCCCGCTATTATCGTATTAGCAATATACTTGTATAATTTTTAGAAATTTGATATAAATATAGTTTCTTTTTAGTGCATCCACGAGTGCATAAGGCAGTAGGCTATTATTTTATTGTGGCTATTTTAGTGCATATATGCCTTATCTGCTCAACTCTAGTAATGCTGTATATATGTTTATACTTGTTAATTTAAATGGTTACAGAATTTAATGTAACGTATAGAATAGTTCAAATTATCATATTATATTTGTTAGTAATTTATTCATTTAAGAGTTCACTATAGTGGTTCAAAATAACTTAAATTTAGCGTTTTGTACTGTCGTACTACTCCAATATGCCACCTTGCTACATCTTGCATTTCTTAACTCGTAGACAACGTATCCAAGAATGAACAAATAAGAGAAAACAAGTATAAGAAAATTGGCCAAAGCAGTGCTGACTTACGATAAAATCAATCTACATTTATGATATACAGTGTGTCTGCTTAAGTTCGCACCATA
This sequence comes from Limonius californicus, assembly GCA_014611495.1. NCBI lineage: Eukaryota > Metazoa > Arthropoda > Insecta > Coleoptera > Elateridae > Limonius > Limonius californicus. The sequence continues at coordinate 18,411 of JABXWE010056252.1, read as the reverse complement.
CGGAAAACTTTTTTATTATTAATTTTACGAAAAAAAGTTATTCTTCATAATAAGTTCTGCATGTTCTAAAATCTAAAATACAATCATCAGATATCAAATTTTTTTAGTCGTATACGAGGTTTGTCAGGAAATATTAATTTTGTCCAACAGTAAAGTAAATTTATTTTTGAAAATATCGGAAACTTTTATCTGTTATCTCTTTATTCGTTAACAATTTGATAACCTTTACGTCTCTTAACCTCTATGTTGCATTATTTTGATGATGCATTAAAATAAATGATACATAACAAAATAATTTATTTTACAATAATTATCAACTACATAAATACAGTGCTAATAATGTTAATTGCGTAACAAGCGTGTAATAGTTTATCATCAATTCACTATTGCTTCAACGTATCCGCCTTCTCTTACAATACAGGTTTCCGTTCTAGAAGAAAATTCCCTCAATACGTTTCTAATTATATTCGGAGTTATACCCTGATTTGTTTCCGTAATAATTGTTTCCAAATGTTCTACGTTTGTGAATGGCCTGTGTTGATATACCTTTTCTTTTAAGTAACCCCATAAGAAACAATCTAATGGGGTTAAATCTGGCGACCTAGCTAGCCAAAAAATATCGGAATATCTATGAATTAACCTTCCATTAAAGATATTTTCAAGGTATTGCCTTACTTCCATCGTACTGTGACATGTTGCGCCGTCCTGCTGGTACCATACCTGTTGCCGTTCATGCCTTGGAAGATCACGAAGAAAATTTTGTAAAAAATTTAGATATCGTTGACAAGTCATAGATTGTCGAAAAAAAAGGGCCAATTATTTTATCCTTGTAAATGCCGCACCAAACGTTAGTTTTAAAATAATATTGATCGCGAGTTTTAATCGTAAAGTGACGATTGGAGTCAGTCCACCATCGACAATTTTGCGAAGAAACTGTTCCATTAGACGTAAATGTAGCTTCGTCAGAAAAATATATTTTCCCAGCCAAAAAAGGATCGTCTTCTAGCTTTCCTTAGATAAGAAAACAAAATTCTAGTCGTCTGTCGTAGTCTCCGGATTTTAAAGTATGGATATTTTGTGGTTTATATGGATGAAACTTGTTCTCTTTAAAAATTTTTGATATTGTATCTTTACCAATTTTATCTGGAAGCGAAGATGCCCTTTTTCGCAGGTTTTTCCACTGCAGATAACATTACATTTAACTTCATCTCCTCACTTGCAACAGGTTTTCGACGTTTGTTTGTGAATTTATTATTAACATCTCCACATGATTTGAATTTTTTCATAATTCTCATTACTGATGTATGGTGTATATTTTTCTCTGGATGTCTGTTGTTAAATATTTCAGCTGCTTCACGATAAGTTTTATAATTATCACCAACGATTAACACAATTTCTACTTTTTCTTCCACGCTAAATATCACCGGCATGTTAACAAATTTTATTTGAGGTTCACTGTCAAACAATTCTTGCTATCAAGAAATCATTTGTTTATCAGTGCATCCTAGGTTTCACGTAACTGCAGTTACATTTGCATTGTTATTGTAGATAAAAAAAGAAAAAAAGATTTTTTTCCATGTAATTGGATGTAATTGTATATTTGAACGTAGTTCTTAGTTCTGATCAACTTTTCTTAATAACAATTTTCGATATTGTCAAAAATAAAGGTAATTTACTCTTGAACCAAATTTATATTTTTTGAGAAACCGCGTATACGACTGAAAAAATTAATATCTGATGGTTGCATTTTTGGTTTAAGACCATGCAGAACTTTTTATAAAGAATAACTTTTTTTCGTAAAATTAATAATAAAAAAGTTTTCTATATGGTGCGAACTTAAGCAGACACACTGTATATGTACTTGTTCCAGAGAAATATTTTCAACTTATAATAAACAACCCTCCTGTAGAATATAACGCGCACAACGCTAACGTCAAAATTTAACTCGTTTTTATAAAAACCGGAATATATCAAAACGTATACTAAACGCATTGTCCTTTAGATTGACTGTAGTTCCATATCCCGCGTTTAGATAAACTACCCGAAGCCCTAGAAAGGACAGCGAAAGAGAATATAATGCTTTAACGATGTAAAAGGTTACATTGATTTTAAATTACCAGGTCGGTTTAAGTAGGATCCCCCTTTGAATATAAATTTTTTACCTGTAAAATCACTTGTACGTCTAAACAAGCTTTGTGGATCTCTGAACCATTACTAAAACTGGTTCAATAATCTAGATGATTATGAAACATTCTGATAGCGGTAGCATTTAGGCAGTGCAACAGAATTATAGGCAATGTTTGCCAATTTTAGATAAACAGTTCTGCAAACCGTACAGAGTGGTGCGTTAAAAATTAAAGTTGTTTTAGGCTAATGATTGACTTTGTGTATTATAATATAAAATATAAGCAAATCTTAAATATCTTATCGTGGTTCATTTTATGCTGACAGGAAACTTCGCACACACTGCTTCTAAACTGGTAACAAGGGTTTTCGTAAAATATGCATGTATAAATAACCAATGCATTTTCTACACTACCAAGTTACCCCGAAAGTTTTGGGATGTACTTAGAGGTCTACCGTGGTTGCTTAGAAACACAAATACAAATGAATTAATAAAGAACATGCATAAAAATATAATATATATAATGGAAATTGTATTTCGTATTTCCATGTTTAAAGTGCAATACATTTTTTCAGCAGATTAAAACAGATTCGCCTTAATCGTTTCACCTGGGCACAAGATACACGTTTCTCAAATATTAATTTAAACTGTTTAATACCGCATAAACTTAGATAATAAATTTAGATTTGTGTAATTTATTAATTTTAATACTGTACTAATAAAGCAATTGAAAGATTAAAAATATATAACATATTCAATTTAAAATAAAAAGTAAGGCTTTTCCAACCGAAATCTTATGCCATGTATATGTTATAAAAAACTTAAAGCGCATCAAATGTATACAATTACTAGTTAATGTATATATATTTACCTAACATCTTAGTAAAAGTATCAACTCAATATCTAAATGTTTACCATTCCTAGTAAATGTACACACTTACTAGACTATGCATACATTTGCTAGAGCAGATTAGTAAAAGAATCAACTAAATATAAAAATGAATTTTAATAAATAATAACAAAATCAGAATATGCAGTTGGTAGACGAAAACATCAAGTTTACTTGAATTTTCATGCAGAAGTAGTCAATTTTAATTTTTAGGCCTGTATGACACACAGAATTTTGTATAAAATTTTGTTTAAAATTTTGTTCAAAGTGTTTTCACAAAATTCTATGCCGTGTCATACAGAAAATTTTGTACAAAATTCTGCAGCTCGTGCTCTAAAGTCTACAGAATTTTGTTCAGAAACAACGTCAAATCGATGCACAAACAAACACTTTCTAGTGTTCATCAATGATCACAGACGACAAAGATGTAAATGTTTTACAACGTGTGCCACCTAAAATCCCTTAACGCTAGCCATTCTACACACACTTAATATCACTTATAAATAAAAAAGATCTTCCCGAAAACGCAAAAATAATACAAGCCACGAAAAGATAAACATTCGAGGTTATGTAAACAAAAGTAGACAATTAGTATTAAATCTTGATAGATTTTCTACCTTATCTACAGTAACATGACTATTTTGACAGTTTTCTCACAGATGTCAACGTAATTTGCGCATGCTCACAGACAGAATTTTGTACAAATATCTCTTCCGTGTAATACATGTGTGACAGAATTTTGTACAAAAACTTTTAACAAAAATTTTGCACCAAATTCTGTGCCGTGTCATACAGGCCTTAGAGCAAATTTGTGGATTTACGTTTTACATTCATATTTGTAAAAGATCAGGTCTCCCATACATTTATCAGCTGCCAACAAGTTGATAGGGAATAGTCCCGAAATAATCTAATTCAGGAGTCATAAATTGTTAAACACTTTATTTCGTAATTTTAGCAACAAACAGTTAGATTGTTGATTGAATATTATTATATAGATTTAGATTCTCGCATTTTATTTTGTGCACACTTTTACTAAATTAGTCAAAGTTTACATTTGATTGGTTGTGAATACAATTATTTTACAAAATAGTTATGTGTGTACACTGACTAGTAAGTGTATACATTTACCGAGTTGGCGCTGCTACTGCAACATATATACAAAAATAATTTTAAGCTATATACCATTTTATTATGACCATATTTTGTATCTACACTTTTTTTAGTTTTAATAATAAAGGTAGTATTGAAGAGACACATACTAGTAGAACAAAAACAATCCGCATAGTACGGAATGCACAGCCGTTTCCAGCTTCTGCACAACGGGTATTTGTTGATAATATAATAAAATATAAATGTTGAAGCTCCTAGGGCCATTAAATTTTAACGTTTAATAACCTGCCGCAATAACTGCTGGTACATGTCATGTGGAAAATCTACTAAATTTATTATTTTAGTTATTTACGAGTGTGTGGTTGGTTTCTACATGTGTGCATTGATTGTTTAATTGTTACTGCTAACTGATAATGTACGCTCTAGGCCTCTTTCAAACAATTACTTTTAGTTTGCACTCATGATTGTTATGTGCACAAAATAATAAAAGCTTGGTCTGGATGCAGCACACACGCTGCTTTTAAACTTGTTCATCCATTTTACTATGGTTCGCTAGCAAAAGATATTATCACCGTAAACTATATTTAATCTTGTGTACATTTCCAATGGAGTGGCACTTTCTGCACTTAATAATCGAAGTTAAGTTCGTATTTCTAATTTTGTGCAAATCGCTAAAGACGTCATCACAGCAATTTAAACAGTAAACTGAAAACTATTGGTTTAATAGTAATTTGTTTATTTGATCTTACACCGAAATAACTATAGACTTTGATTTGTATGTGAAATTCCAGTCTAAAAACCACGTTCATTGAAATGCCCTTGTAATATATAAATTCAGATATATTAATAATGTTTTTAGGTACCACAAAGCAGCGTTTATTGAAGGTATTCACGATGCCAAATAATAACGTGTGTTATGAATATGAAATACCCAGTATACAGGCTGGTCCAGCTACGTTACACCCCCTTAAAAAATGGTTGACGCAGCTACCTACATGTATCACATCAAGTAATAGTTATTTGTATACTTAGGCCGCGAAATCATTCTTTAACGTACCGAGAGGAAGATTGCCGCCGAGGCCGCTTGCGGCCGAGGCAAGGCAACCTCGAGGTCGTTAACGAATGACGCGGCCGCAATATACACAACATTTTTTGTGCAATTGTGTAGAATCCTCAATAATTATTGATGAAATTTAAAAAATTATAATTTTCGGCGTAAATAGAAAGACGGGCGGCTTTCATGTTACCATGGAAATGAGATAAATAAAAAATAATTTCTAAAAACTGTCCATTCTCATGTGTCAAAATAAATATGTATGTATGTATTCAGTTTAACAGCCGTCGCTATGACAGCGGCCGCGAAAGTAACTTTTACGGCCGTCGCTAATGACAGCGGCCGCGAAAGTAAATTTTACGGCCTGCATGGCGTACGCGAAGTTGTTACTTCGCGTACAATTGCACAAAATAGTTATTTATGGAACAAGGCCGTGAACTAGGACTTTTTTTTATGAGAATGAATATTATTTGGCGAGGCGCAGCCGAGCCAAATAATCATTCGAATAAAAAAAAGATAGTTCACGGCCATGTGGCATACAAAATTTTTTGTGCAACTGTGAAAAATTACCAAAACTGAAGATAAATAACGTTCTTAATTATCTAATAAAAGCTAATTTCATTCCAGATCATGACCCGTAAAAAAAAGTCTTTGTCGGCCGGTAAAGAAAAGTCTTTTTTTTACGTTGCCAAGACTTTATTTACGTTGTCAAGACTTTATTTTACTGTAAACAAATATACTATTTCACGACTCAAAATCAAGAAAAAAAAGTAACGTTTTTTTGACAGTTGCACACAAAATTATTTATTTTATTTTACTGGAAGCCCGAACAGCAAATTCAAATAAAATATGCACAATTTTAAAGTAACAATCTCTAACACTTTAGGCGTGAATGCTTATTTATTTAATTTTATCATACAAAACGTAGTCATCAAAGCAGTTATCTACAGGTCGCTCTTTATTAGTGACACACCACACTTTACTTTTGCAATCTGCGGTAAACCTTTATGTTCCTGATCAAAATTGAACGAAATCATTATGGAAATATTTCTGTTGTATCCAGGGCGGCCAGCTAAGTTGTGCTCCAGTAGTTGATACAACGTGCATGTATGTACTACAACAACTGAGATTATTGATAATATATTTAACCAAAAAAGCGCCAATTGTTGCAACCGTACTATAAAAATCTAAATAAGTGAAAAACAACAAAAATATATATCAAACTATTTTTGAAATCAGTAAATTTGGCTCCATCAACTTTACTACATTTTTGCCGGAGTTCGGTATATTATTTCTTTAATTGTACCCCAACGAAAAAAGTCTAGTGGCCATGGATGTACAGTTCCTCTTTCAATTCAATTTACTAAATACCTTATTTAAGTAATTCCTAACAATCCAACTGTCGTGAGCAGGACAGCCACCAACTTAGCCATTGAGTTCTACATCTTCACAACCCAAGTATAATCTTTTGTATGAAATACAAGTAACCCGTTGTCCAGTTAAATTGTCATGATAAAAGTGTGGTCCAATGATATGGTTACCTACTATCTACTACTACCTATAGGAAGAACTACTACTACTAGAATAATATTATATAGATAGTTATACTAGGTATGTCACACCCAACATTTACAGAAGAAACTCCTTGAAAATGGGTAACATGTTTCAGTGCGGATTTTCATACGAATACTAGTACGAGTTATGCATTTTTACTTTACCATTGTTTCAGAATTTTGCCTTGTCGCTAAACTATACACAATTTGAAAAAGATAGATCCAAAAGAAGTTAATCCCGAAAGAACTTACAAAATGAAAATCTTGTGGGGGGGGGGGTCATTTTCATACAGTTCGTGCATCAAAGTAACGTGATAGTGTTGAAATACATTTGCTTTCAGAATTCTTATAACTGTAGTTCTACGAATACCCACTATTATGTTTAGATCTCTTTGACTTACATGAGCATTCTAATTTACTGCCTTTAACACTGCTTGTTCATTTTCTTAAATAAGTTTCACAATATCTTTGCAGTGGCGTTTTAGTTGGATAACGGCCGATACAAAAATTGCATTCACCAAAAACAAGCAACAGATCTGTTTTCTCGTTAGTTGAAAACATGTTACTTAAAAGTTAAGTAAATTAACTTAGTATGGTCATCAGTAGGCCATATTGACCAATTTAATTAAATTTAAAAAAATTTTGGTTGCCATGCTTATGTATGTTGGGTTGGATCAGTTACTTAAAAAAAGGAGAGCAACTTAAGTGGCCCACTCTGTATATAGATACTCAGCTGCTTCCTACAAAAGTTATTCCACTCTTTGGATTTAGGATGAATAGGGTAATTACGAGTGTATTTAGTATTTATAGTACAACTTAAATTTTAAGGGTTATTCAGATATTAGATGCTTAAGTAAAATGAACTAGAATTTTCAGGCGTATATTTAACCTTAGATTAGTGTTTGGTTTTCCCAGAAGGAACACGAACTGGGTGTAAACCATCTGCGTTATTACCAAGAGTAAGTCAAAAGCCTTTGACAGTGTCGGCAGTGACCAAAAGTTAAAATTAATTGCTTTTGTCTAGGTCTCACTTCCGCTAAGGCGCAATCTTTTGTTTAGATTTTAGACATGTGTTTTTCTGTAAAGTGGAGGGAATTTCTCTCGCCCTTCTTTTGTTAAATTATATGGATGAGATGTATTTTGTTCGAAGCAAGAAAGTTAGTTGAAAATATACAATAATACAGTCCACATCGTTGTGTTTTTTTAGGACTGAAAAGTACTTCAGTTCTGTATGAGAAATAGGTACTGCTCCTATTTGTAATTGCATAAAAGTAATTTATGCTGTATAGCTACTGCTGCTATAATTTTAACACTGCAAGAATTGACCGAGCTATCGAGGAAGAAACAATTAGAATTGAATGTTTTTCATGAGCCGTGTTTTATGATGCACGTTTTTTGTATTACCCTTGGATGTTATAGTGGAGATTATTAAAACAAAGTCATTTCTTTATAAACATAGTTATAAATTCCATCCTTAAAAGTGACATAACTTAAACAATTTGTACTTCCGTAAGCCTTCTGTGTTTAACACAAAGCTTAATACATCATAGTTTGTTAACTGCATACAGATTGATCAACTCAGCTAAAGCCGCAAGACACAACATGCCGAAGAGACATGATCAAAAGATCAACGTCACAGACCTAGTACACTCGGTGATAGAAACTTTCTTTCGCTGCAGTTGCTGTAGTTTAAATGCAATGGTTAAACTCACGGGCTATACAACTACTTGTCGCACTGTACCGATATTGCAAGCGCGCAGTTCAAGTTTAGAATATAATAAGGTCCATCCTCACTTAAGCACCTTGTTTGTGCGCAATAGGCGGCCAGGGTTTCAGCTATATTGGTCAAGTTGTACTGCATATTTAGGTAGCATTCACTAATTAATTAAGTCACAGCATCAAAGTTTGAGAATCTCCGACTTTGAGTGATGTAGAGTTCACCACGTTCAACAAAAGTTCGAAGGAGTTGTACCTAAATTCCTACTATGAGTAAAGTATCGCCAAATATCATTAAGTTTATTCCTATTTCGAAGTTCTGGTTCTAACCTAAATGACCATTTCTTAGAGTCTCGCACTTTAACGTTCTAAATTATTAAATTTGATCTAGTATTTATTTTATATTCCTAGTAAATTTAAACTACTTGTTGATACTTATACTTCCGCGGAGTGATTGTTGACCATAACGATGCAGAAATTCTGCAGTACGACGTTGCAAAAACCCTTCCTGAGTATAATAGAATTAGTCTGATGTTGAAAACATCGCATAACACCTAATCAAATCTCAGCAGCAATCACAATAACTAAAACTGTTGATTTTGACAAACACGGAAAATCCTTAAAAGTTAGTTGAATCGATATCATTAATAACATTTTTAAACAAAAACCATTTACATCACATTCTGTCCAAAGCCACGTTTTAATCCAAATTCAATCGGAAAAGTATATTATTTATAGGTATAAATAGTATGCGATGAATTTTAAACAAACATAAACCTTTTTTTCCGGAGGTTACAAATTTGCAGTCGTGCTACTGGGTATTGTGCAATATAAATCTAAACAACTTCATAAAAAATGTTAATTAAAATTTGGTAGTAACTCCAAAATTATAGTAAATAAATTATGAACTCAAGTACATTAGAACCAAAATTCGCATTTTCGAATTCGGTCAATATTCTTGACACAATATTAATTATTATCTATCTTAAAATAAATGTTGATTTTTTAAGTAACCTTTTTCGTCACTAGTACCAAGGTTAATGTGGTTAAATAAATCTGCCCCTGTTCAACTGTAAGTTAAAGCTTAAGCAAACGAAATCGCCTCTTCATATTTTGCTACACTACATTGCCTCCATACTAATGTGTTCTCTTTTACACACGGCATATCGATACGCTGTAACAAAAAAAATTCCAATAAAGCCCTTTGGAACACGAAGGCTAACGACTGGTATGTTTCCAGCATCACTAATTTACGCCCCACATCCCGAAAGCTGAAAAACTCCAACGAAGGTTTCCATGCGTGACCAGATACGGATAGACTAAATTCTCGATCAAAATCCCAAAAGTTAGTACAGCCAGAAAACTAACTACCTGGTTAAACATTTTATAATGATTAATAAAGATTAACGAGCTAGCATTATATTTACAGAAAATATCTCATCTTCGGCAATAAACAAATTAAGCTTTGATTATGAGATATCGTTTAAATCACTTTTGTTATAAGGAAAATTAATGAGAAAAAGGGAGAAATAGTAATTAACGATTCCCGAACAGCCATTCTCTAATAACTTATTAGCTACTTTTACACTTCTGCTTTTCATTCAGCACACATCTTCTGTCTTTTACAGTTTACCATCAAATACCTAAATTAAAATTCCAGACTTGCTTGTATGTCTGGAATGTTGGTGCAATCTTCTTCTGTAGAAATAGTTCAACGACACTGGCTTCTAAATTTTACTTTGTATAGCATCTCGTGAAAAGTTCTAAAATAGCATTACAATACATTAAATATAAATGCTTACCCTATAATTTTGGTCGTTGAATTTTTTACTATCTAACAAATTTTGTATCAACTAAGCTTAAAACGAACTTTTTCACTATTATTATTTTAAACTAAAGTTATTTATAAAAATAATGATAATTTGAGTCATCAAGCAACTTCTTTAAACAGAACTCTTGTTAAGTCATATTGATATTTCTATTTTTCCAAATTGTGTTTTTCTGCATTAGAATTAAAAATATATTATATATTTTTTAATTTCAGTGCACTGAATAATTATTACCGTTATATTTAAAAAAAACTTTCTAAAATTTTAAGGAATTTAAACTAACAGACAGTTATAAAAGTTACGGTTATAGTACTGCTAGGAATTCTTACAAATCATTTTTATCAATATGTCTGAAGCTTTTTAGATTTGTGATCATGCAAGGGAACGTTTTAGTCGCACTAAAATCCCCCAAAACCCCGTTCGTTAATCACTACTTATAGTTTCGTTTCCGTACTTAAACCGTTCTGAAAAATCAAATTACCAAAAGTGACTGCAAACTATATGGCAAACACAAAACTTTTTGTGGCAAATCTGTAGAACCATTGATCAGGCTGTAAGTTGAAGGACAGTAGCTGTGGGAGTAGCCTTGTGCGGATGGATATATAAATTATGTTCTACATCTATCATCACTAATCCTGTATTCGATGAAAGCGGGTTTCCTTCAAAAGTGGTGAATCTACGAATATTCTGTTACATATTCTTTACACAAAAATATAACCCATCTAGATAATGTGCATCGCAAAAACGATTACTTTGTATTATCAAAATATTTCCTTTCAACGTTGTGTACAATCTCACGAGAACATTTCCGTTTTATTAGAGTTTATCCATATTTAGAGTGGCTCAAATCCAAAAGGCACGTCAGAGACTGTTACTCGGCTTATCAAGTTCATTCAAGCAAACGGCACTTCTAACAAAGTGCAACTTATCTTTTGGAAACCGCATAGCTGTATTGGGATATATTTTACAACTTACACGTGATGTAGAACTCACTGTAGTGTACGTAAAACCATACTTGCATGTCCTCTATTGGCATGTAAATTTCGAAAACGAAACAACATCTCTTGTAAATTATATAATTTAGGTACTTTAAATTTACCGGAAATAAGCGTTTTCTATTTACATCGTATTCACATTAATATACTTCATACTGTTTTTTATTAAATTAGTATACAACATACACAATAATGTCTTCTTCTTCGAGTGCTTTATCTCTTACGAGACGTAGCAATCTTCTCTCCTATGCCTATGTTGCGCGTTTAGAGTGCCACCGACATAAAGGACCTCCAGTTTAACGTGGGCTCCAAACCACGCGCTAACCTCTAGCCCACCGCCGCCGCCTCTACAATAATGTACGAGGGTTAGAACTTTAATAGTGGCAACTATTTATTTACAACTGATATAAAAGAGATACGTGTTACCAAGTTTTACTGTCCTTCAAAGTAGTCACCAGCATTGTGTGCAACCCGTAGCCAGCGATGTGGAAATCGCAGGATAACTTTAGCACCGCCTGTTGTGTTGATAGTTCGAATGGAGCGGTCTACCGCCTGAAGAATCTCTGGAACAGTTCTGAAGCGAATGCCACGAAGTTGTTCCTTCATCTTAGGAATCAAGTCAAAGTCACAAGGGCTTAAGTCCGGGGAGTATGGTGGAGGGTCCAGCACTTGCCAGCCCCATCGATTAAACAAATCAGCCACAGCTTGCGCTGCATGCGACCGAGCATTATCCTGCAAAATAATGGGTGGGTTCTGCAGAAAGTGTCGCCGCTTTTTCCTCAAAGCTGGTCGCAGGTTGTGTTCCAAAAATGAACCGTAATACTGCGCATTGACGGTCTGCTGTGGGGGAACGGTATGCGTTAGGATAACATCATCACAGTCGTACACGAGAATCACTATTACTTTCACATTGCTGGGGTTCTGTCGAACTTTCAATCTGCGTGGTAACCTGTAATGACGCAATTCATTCGATTGGCGTTTCAGTTGTGACTCGTACGATTTGGCCCATGTCTCATCCAGTGTAATGATACGGCGTAAGAAAGCCTCTCCTCCGCGCTCATAGCGCTCGAGGTGGTTACGAGCAACGTCGTATCGTAGCCATTTCTGCATTTTCGTCAAATCATGCGGAACCCATCGTGAGGCAATTTTTCTCATGCCCAGGCGTTCCTTCAGAATGTGAAGCACTGTCGTATGCGCTAATCCTGTCTCTCGGGCCAGCTCACGAATTGTATGGCGTCGATCACTGTCCAGTAACACAGCAAGAACATACACTTCTTCTTCACGGACACTAGGACAACCTGACCGACGCATGTCTGCCACATTTTAGCGTCCCTCGTTGAAGGCTTTTACCCACCTTGCTACTGTTCTGTAAGGCAATGCAGATTCCCCGCAAGCCTCTTGAAGACCTTGATGATACTGTCGTGCTGTACGACCTCCGGCACATTCAATCTTTATCCAACTCCGTTGTTCTAGTTTCGAAAACATCGTGACATCACTGCATTAGACCGTCAGCTAACACGAGACTCTGATCTTCTCGCCGGTGCGCATGCGCGTGATGTGGGAAGGAAAATCCATTTGCTCTGAGGTAAGGTAGGTATGTAACTAACGTGTGGTATAAGCGACATTATCTGGTTCCGTTGCATGGCGTCTCTAAAGCAGTGTTGCCATTATTAAAGTTCCAACCCTCGCAATAAAGTGAAAAATGATAGAAACATTGATAAGATCGTATGACAAAAACATTGTCATCGTAATGAAAAAACAGGCTAATATCAACCTACTTTATGATATATTTGGGCTACTTACCTGGAGCTACTATTTCTGAGATATGGAAAGAAATATCATGAAGTGCCTACGTAGAAACTGCTCTAGATTTTGAATTCACAGACTGGCTTAGGATTGCCTTAGCCCGAGACGTTGCAATTTCTACACTATTTTTTGCATTTTAAAATCTACTGTTATTTTGAAACACAAAGGTGTTCTTATTATTTGTGCATAAAACGTACAGTTCTTCTTCACCATGTCTCTTTTTTAGCTTCATGGTCGGTCTTTAGTCCTATGGACCGATTTATTCTGGGTTTTGGGTGCATTCCCCGAAATTTCGCAAATGAATTTTATTCATTTTAGACTCCAATCGTTTAAATTGTACCATCTCTCCCCAGAATAACATACCTTCGCTAAAGGCAAAGCCATCCGAGAACAAATGATGAGGCCTTCACAAATGATAGAAACGACAAGAGAATACCTAACATCGATGTACGTCTGTTTTAAGACAATTGAGAACGTGCACCGACCCTTTATGATTGGTATGACAGTACCAACGCAGATAATTGTGTAAGTAATTGAAAGCTTGTACGATAGTAAACAGTACTGATATAGTACTTACTGTACTCACATATTCCTTGAATTGTCGCCCTTATTATTAAACGCCTATATTGTTCATATCATAAAGATGGTTTTAGAATACTGGCTCGGGAGAATCTCATTGGGGGGCCCAAGGACATCTCATGTATGTTATTCAGATAAAACCTTTTTAATTTCCGATAATGAAGAAGAGCCACTAATCCTGCTGTTAAAATTGAAAAATGTAAACGCAGGGTCGCAAAAACAAAAGTCATAATAATCTCATTCGTAATCATGTCAGTCAGGATCGTAACAGTATCAGAAATTCGTCATCGGCTTACAGACGTTTTTGATTAAGATGTTGGGGAAAATGCTTAGGAATATTAGAAACTCGCGTGCATCTAATGCCTCTGTCTAACCATTTATGATACTACTCTATAGAGTTTTTGGCCGCATAGTCCTAGCAAACAACTTAGAAAATCTTATAGATGAAGACAACGCCGATGAGAAACGCAGATACGGAAGGTCTTTAAATCAGCGGATTAACACAGTTAAAAGAATATTTCATACGAATATGGAGAACAATGGAGAAACGCAATAAGAACAGCAAGTCAGATTGATTCGAGTGTACAATCAAAATCACTAAACATCTATCAAGATGTCACTAGTTAAGCAGGAAGAAATTCTACTTGGTGGCTTAGCTTTCCAGGTCTATGTTTACATTATTGCTCGTTCCAGCTTCATCTATGTCTATACTTATGCCGTATTCTACTGTGAGTTGTGAATCCATACCTACGTGTACTAGGCGCATGCATTTACATTTACTTGCGGCTCTTCTTCGTTATTATATCCGACTATCTTTACAACTCAAAGAACTCATGAAAGACTAATACTAAACATCAAACTTACAGACCGCTAAAGAAACACCTAGATCAAGGAACACACTAAGCCGATAGACGTTATCGAAAGCGCAGCTGAATTGAAGTGGAGATAGGCCATCCACATGGCACGAAGAATGTCTAACAGATACACGAAAAGACTACTAGAATGGGGACCTAGAAAAGAACAGAAAATCCGTGGCAGACCAAACACCTGCTAAAGAGACGACATAAAAAGATCATAAGGCCCACATTCGATGAGAGAGGCAAACAATAGAAGGAGATGGAACGAAATGGGAAAAGCCTACATTCAACAGTGGATTGAAAAGAACACATGGTGATCGTGATTGATATCTGTAAGCTGCGCTCTTCCTGCAAATGTTTGGAAAGTTTCTTATAGTTTTGAACAGAGTACAGCATTTCTCGTATCCAATTGTTCTCTTCCAATATAAAGATCGCTACGTCTCTTAAGAGATGAAGCACTCAAACAAGAATATGCTCCAATTTTGCTTTTGCTTTAATCCGTGGATGGAATGGTGCCAATTTCAAAACGCTTTCTAGTGCGGCAGTTGTAGTTGACGAATTTCAGCTTCCAATTCCATGGCATGTCAAACATTCTCCTGCAAATAAAAATTCCTTTGTGACCTTATTGGTAGTCCATTCTAGATGCTGTCTATCGAATAATCTGGTGTTGAGAACGACGGCTAAGTATTTTACCTTGACGGGCTATTCTTCCCGAAATTTGAGATGGTATTTTCAAGTTAGTTAATCCCTGTTCGTGTAAATAAATTTTCTGCGAGATCTCATTTTGTTTACCATTTCGCAGTGGTTTATAGTATTACCTGTACGTTTTCGAACACTACACTTCAAACGCTCCCTTGCTAATGGGAATGGCTGCATAATTAACGTGCCGTTGAGCACAAATACCCCTCCAAACTACTACAAACATTTTTACAGTTACTTCATTAAAAGTAGTGCTTATAGTTCTGCTTTCAAGTACGATCTTCATCCAGGTACAGTATATGTTCAGAAAAGCTTAAAAAAGTATTTTCTTAGAAAATATTGCAGTTTGAACTAATTAGGGCGTAAACAGACACCGTAACTATTCCTAGTTATAAAAGCGAGAAAACATCGACCCTTACGTAAGCTATTATTATTGGAATTTACAGAAATTGCTAGAGCACCCATCGAGGTTTACGACTGTTCCAGAATAGAAGCTATAGATTTAACCAATTCAAGCAAAGCCTTGTCCAACAAGCTATGAGTGTTTACCAAGACTTGAAAAAAGACAAAGGGTACTAGAAAAAAGCGGCGTCATTTGGACTGCATCGTTGACATATGCTATGTGCACCCATTCGTAGTATCAATTGGATTCGATGGAACAATAACCAAAAATAGATGTAGTGGCTGTTGAATTTTGATCCTTATCAGCCGTTTGTATTGATAATATTAGATTCTTAATAGTTTAATGTATGTATTTATAGTTTTTGTTCTTCAATAAACATTAAGGTGAAAAGCATTCCCCGAAAAGCTTTGCTATGTCTGTGGTAGTATTACGCAACATTGCAAATATGTATATTCTTATCCCGCCCCTCTTCTTCGGATTTTGACTGAATAGACATGCCCATCTTTATCTGTTAATGTTCGGTATTAGAGCAAAAATTAATTTTTTCTTGATACCGTTATCCAGAATGCTGTATTAATGGAACAGAAAGTTAAAAAACAATGTTATAAACCTGTTTGGTGGGCAGAACTTTTTATTTTAAAGCCTAAGAGTTTTAGTTACCCCACTCCCAAAACAAAAGTCTGACATTAGTTTCTAAACATCGATAGATAGTGAGTATTTCTGGTAAAATTATAACATCCTCCGGTTTCCAAATATTTTCTACGATTCTGTGATATATTTATAATTCTCTGCGTGGTCTTACGATACAATTTTATTTAACGTGACCCTATTTGTAAATTGGACCGACCTTCGTGTAAAATCGTTGCCAAAACCCAAGTACTCGGTTTCCAGATCTACAACGCAGTTTTATTTGATATGCCATTTTATTTTAACTTTGTACTACAAAATTATTATTATCAGAACAATCTGGAAATATTTAAATTTATGGTCGCAAATAAAACCTTTGTGTTGTCACAAGTTCTGGACATAAAATAACAGCTTACGGCTTCGTACGTTCTAAAGCATTTGAAACTTTACTTTTACACCAGTATTAAAACATAAATAAACTGCATAATATTAACACGAAATAAAACCGAACAATGAAAATAAAGTTATATACCTATGTAAGAGTTTTTTGGAACAGCAAACGTAAAGTTGTTTGGATACGAAATCTTAATGTCAAAGAGGTCCACTGTTTTTCTTGAAAATAATTTACAATTCTGAGTTATTAAAATACACACTTCCTGGCGATGTAAATTGAATTGCAGAAACTCACGCATGGGGAAGGACCTTATCGAATATGACAGCAGCGAACTTTTCAGAAATACCTACCACGAAAAATAAACAAAGTAAAAATATTTACGCGTTTCAGTATTTATGGTTTTATGCACGTTATTGAATTTGTATAGCTAGTAATTATGCAGCATATTTACATTTTAAATATGCTTTTAAAACGTAATTAGCCTAATAATAATAGTTAAGCGTCGTGCGTAATATCAGGGGTGTTCGTACGTGACGCGATATCGTGATTTATAGTCACATCATGTATGCAAAAGACTAATTTGATGTAACAGATGGAAGCTGGGGTGTAGATTATGTAATTCCCAAAAATCATTTGAAAAATTTAAGGGACAAGATTGAAGTGGTTTTAGCATTTAACTCGCCATAAGTG
This sequence comes from Limonius californicus, assembly GCA_014611495.1. Lineage (NCBI taxonomy): Eukaryota > Metazoa > Arthropoda > Insecta > Coleoptera > Elateridae > Limonius > Limonius californicus. The sequence continues at coordinate 1,085 of JABXWE010056252.1, read as the reverse complement.
AGAAAGAATTCGCCCAGATTATTCCATTCTTCAGAAAATAATTGTACATAGTTACACTACATGTTCATCGCCATTCTAAAGTCCTACCAGACCACAATACTCATGTATAACCATGAAAAGAGACCATGAATTTGCAAACGCATTTATAATATAACGGGTGTACAAAAATAAAACTGTTATGTCATCTGTCATACCTATAGTGACATTTTGCGAGTAATTATCTGTTTATAGTTAGTTTATCTTTTCTAGTAACGTTCTCTTTTAAGGGGGGCGTTTACAGTTGGCAATTTATCGCATTTAGCGTTAACTTATTTCCATTTCTATGATACCAATGCTATAGATGGAGACGTGATCAAAATTTTATGTAATTCTTGCGTGTCTTGACTATCCACTGACGCGTTGGAATTTTTAAATTTCGGAATATTGCTTATGTTATGGCTAAAAAACTTTAGATGTGTTTACAGCAAATAAATGCTAATAGAATGATGAAATACCGAAAAAATTATAAAAAAATTGCGTCAGTGGATAGATACATGATAGATCTATCATAATCAGGACCGAGAACATTTTCATCTTCTGAATTGATCCTAAAATTTTGGAAATGGTTTTGACACGAATTTGGATTTTTACCAAAGTGGAAATGATACAAGGGTGTAATGTAGGCAACACTTTCTGCGAGCGCTAAGCGGATTAAGAGATTAAGAGAATGCACTTTAGGGAACTTTCAATTCTCTTGTAATCCTTAGGTACCTATATTGTTAAATTATGCGTTTAGGTTTTACTTTATGCAGCTAAATAAATTCACAATTTTCAATTTGATTAGATTGGGGATATTGTAATCATAGATAATGTAAAAAAATAAAACTGAAGCAAGTAAAATAAAGTTTATTTATTAGAATACTATATAAAAAAACATACTATACAAATAATAGGTACACAATAAAAATAATAATTAACTATGAACAAAACAAAAACAATATTGTACAATAATACAATACAGAAGTATAATAGTAATTATACACCAAGGTACAGAAGCAATTTTTCTTAGCCGAACATTATTATGATCCCGAGATGCGCAGCATCGA
>JABXWE010056250.1:0-11873 GCA_014611495.1 Limonius californicus | reverse complement strand
TGCCTCTCGAAGCTCAGGCGGAGTACAATTTTCCATTTCTAAATCACTGTCGCTTTGTTCGTTAAGATTCTCAGCCATATTTTATTATTTTATTGTAATATTTTTACTTAAAACCTTCCAATTATTTTAGAATAATGACGTTCATTGGAACCAAGATGCATGGAAACCAAACTCCACCCCCTTTGTATGGTGTTGTCACTTCCTAATATTTACATTGTTGACCGGGGGACGCAAAAATGTTGTCCGCTAGATGGCAGCAGGATCGCTAAGGTACCACAAATTTGACAGTTACGTCAAACAATGACAGTTCGATTGTGCAAAATACCGCTTAAAAGTAGAAAAAGGAAGAAGCAATGTCTAAATTAAGTTAAATTTCTTCATAACCTCTGCGTTTGATTGTGTTGTCTATTAAATAAAGCTGTGTTGAACCGTCGTGTATCAATTACTAAAATTCAATTATTTATATAATTAGGAAATATCTAATTTAAGTAAGTGATTCAAAGTTTACGAGTTATAATATCAAAGGGTAATGAACAAATACATAACATTTTCATAAACTAATTAAACAATACACCCTAGTACCAGTTTGCAATTTAAGTAGCTGAAACTGATATATAAAACTCGGTACAAATTGAATATATTTATTGAAGAAAAGTTAAACTTCGGCTGCAGATTGACTTGTAATTATTTACCCCTTGCATTCACCTGTACAGGCTAGGAAACTGCAGAAAACCTAGTCAGGATAATGTATGCATCTTGTAAGTTATCTTGCCAATAAGATTGAAACACACATCAACAGGATAACGTAAAGGAGGAAGAAAGAGACCTACGGTATAATCTTGCAGGAGTGCCGGGCACTAGAATTGCTAGTGAATAAAAAGATGAGATCTGAGAGGCACTGAAAAGTAGATAAATATTCCACTGAAAATTACGATTATATTCAAGAAATTTCTTTAGAGATTTATTAAACCTAGTTAACATTACAGTGATTATACAAACCGTAGCAAAACTTGAGTACTAAACCAGGTTGGACAATTTAGCACACTCTTGCCGTTTTGATTTTTCTGCAAGCCTTTTCCGAGACTCTTCTTTGCAACAGAATGCAACTCATCATTCGAAAGTCAAAAATTACTTGTTTAATTACATGTTTCTTATGATTTTCACATCCTAATACATATCCTGCTAACAGTGGATTTCGTTTCAGATCTGTTGTAACAATGTCTTGTATAATAATTTCAATATTTTTTTAATATTGTTAGCATCGTAGATGAAACTTTTAAAGAATTTCTTGACTTTACTTGAATGAAGTCGGCATAATGGTCATATCCAGCACCCAAGAGTGTACGAATGCATTCAGGACAGAACATTTTTGGTTTATATCGCCGGGCAATATAACCAGAAACATATACAAATGCTCAGTGGCGTAACGCAAATCTTACGGGCCCCCCCGCAAAACCTTTGCAATGGGCCCCCCCTACTATCTACTACCCATTTTTATATATTACGAATTTGAAAATTAAGAAACGTAAGTTTAAGAGTCCGACACCAGAATCATAAACGTATAAAATTAATAAATTCACTCAAGCTATAAATGTAAATTAATCTTACCTTAATTTCATTGGTAATAATGTAATCTGATAAAGAAACAACTTTGTCAATTAAAAAGTTTAAACACAAAGTTTACAAGAGGCGTCTTGCACGTCGCGCATTTTTTGTGGCGAAATCGTTAATAATTTTGTACATTTTGAGTGTGTTAATGTGTTCCTCCCCTATATTGATAACAGCTAAATCTGATAATCTTCGTTCAGACGTAGCATTTCTTAAATAATTTTTGTTTAATTTTATTTTAGAAAAGGAACGCTTGGCCGAGGCAACACTAACTGATAATGTTAAGAACAAAATAACCGCACTACAAACATCACGTACATTGGAAGCTGTGTACTCATTCTTAATAAGTAAAAAGTCAGCAAGGTGTCTTACGGTACTCATTTTGGAAATGTCATCTTTTAACACCTTTTTTACACTCAACATTTGAAAAGGAAATTGTCCACATAAATTCTTGTGATACTTCCTTTGTAATTTAAAGGCGTTTTCAAAAAGATCTTCTGTCAGCGATAAAATATTTGTGGGAGTTCAAAAATTAAAACTGTTAAAAACGTTATTCATACTTTCAAACCTCAACCTCAGTTGATTTATTAATACCTACATATATCTATGGTAGTATTGAACATTTCCACTTCTAATAATTTTTCAACATCAATTAATCGTTCATCAGTAGCTAGTTCATTATAAAATCGTTTTGCTTTTCTCCTTCTTTTTTCTTCAAACTTGGGACGTATACCCCAAGAATTTCTAGGACCACAGCCTTTTCTTTTTAACTCAGGAAATGTTTCCCTCATGTCACTTATGGCTTTCAAAGTGGAATTTCTAGAATTCGAGATCCATGTAAGATGTCTGTAAAATTTTGATGTCAAATTTAGATTTTCCAAAATGTCTATCTAAAAACTAGCATAACAGTAAACTCGAATTTTTCCATCTTTTTCTTTATTGCAATAGCCTCTTCTCTTTCTTCTCGTTTTTTACTCAACAGTGATATCCTGGACAAAACCTTCAAAACTAAAACAAAATTCTATCTGATAGCAGCAATGGATTCATACCGCGAAGATCATCTTGTACAACAAAGGCGTTTTAGAATAATTTGAACATTTTCTGAATTCGCCACTTTTAAGTCGTTCCACCTTTTTCCGAAAAACGTGTATATCACATAAATCAAAAAACTCTTTGATCATTGCCACATTACTACAAGCATTATTTAAAACTAAATTTCAATTATGATCTGCACAGGGGATATAGTCCGCCGTTGATTTCTTTTCTTTGATCAATTTTTGTAGTCCTGAATAAATTCCGCTCATGTTCGCTGCACCGTCATATCCCTGTCCGCGACACTTACGTAAGTCGATATCCATTTCATCCATGTTTTCCAAAATTGATTGTTCTAGACCTTTTGAAGTTTGGTCTGTAACTTCTTTAAATCCTATAAACGAACGGTTTGGTTAATATCATCATTTTCAATTTTAACATATCTGATTATTTGGCTTAAATCAATTTTCGACACGTCTTGCGTAGTATCTGTAATTATGGAAAAGAAAGAAGCTTCCCTGATGTCCTTTAAAATGTTTAATTTCAGTTGTGACGAAACTGTGTGAATTTATTCATTTTTTATCTTTGGACTAAGGTATTTGTTTTTCGCTCTTTCATTGGATAAGTGTGAATTTAACACTGGATCATACTTAGCCAACAATTCCACAATGGACAAAAAATTTCCCTTTCGGATCGACTCTTTGTTTTCCCGATGCCTCCGAAACGCCAAATCACAAACGGCCAAAGTCATAAAATGTCTATCCATTTTATAACTTCATCTTTAAAGTCGACTAAACTTACAATTGTCGCACCTCGCTTCCAACTATCGTATGTATGGCAAGCCTGCAGGTATACCATGGAAATTTCATGATCTTTAATTTTTTAGAACTGCCTTGCCAATCGTCCACACCTTTGCACCACGAATCTTTGAAATGTTTATTACTTCTATCAGCAAAAAGCCAACAAGCTTCATCATAAGCAACATTTAATCGTGGCGAATAGCTCAACCACATCCGTTGCATAGCATTGCCAGTTTTCGCAGTAACCGTGTAACATGAGGTAGAAAATGATCTTCCTTTGAGGTCTTTTTAAAATTCTCCTGTGGTTTGCAAATATTTTTCAATTTTTTAAATGTGTTTATGTTTCTAGTAGGTATCTACTGTAATAATTGATCTGGGCCCCCAAAACGTACTGCCCCCCCCGCGGTGCGGGGGTTGCGGGGGTGGTTGTTACGCCACTGCAAATGCTTCTTCGTTGTCAGAAAATGGCAATTCTTTAATCACAGCATGTACTCGTATGTCACCATCTACAAGTTTTTTCAAGTATTCGTTTTTTGGTGAGGCATCAGATGTTTTGAGAATGTCTTTGGATTTCACCAGAGATTTTAACATGTTACCACCTGTAATATTACTACCCCTAGGTGGCTTTATTAAGAAATACAAGAACATCCGTTTAAAAATCTGAGCTACTTGATAAGATGCGGGATGAGAACTATCACCACAAGCTGCTCTCATTAATCCAGAGAAGTGCTAAAAGTATTAATATGTATTTTAATGTTGCTGTATAATACCTAGGTATTTTTTTATCTATTTTCGGGCCGATTACACCAACAAAACTTAAAGAGTAAATTTTGCGTAAAGTACATATTTATACTATTATTTCGTTGTGTAGCAGTTTGTATTTTAAGCCAGATTAATTAGTTTTCAAATTGCATGGGTGCAATTTATTCTAAATATGAATATTATACGAACTTCAAGTGGATCTTGGCTTATACGAGCAGTCATTAAATAGTTATATCCTAATTCTGTAATTAAATATTTGAACTATTGTCTATTGTAGCATGTATAATAGCCAAGAGTCCTCCTGATATAGATTTACTTAGATAATAATTAATGTCAGCACACTGTTCCCATAAATTTAAATATGTAATAAAATCGTCGAGTATCTAAAATGTATGTTTTATTAATTAACTATGTCTTTTTAAAAATTGTCGAACTTTGCATGTAGGATGTACGCTTTGACTACTAAAGGGAAATCAGTGTTATTGCTGTATATATGATGCCAGTGTCGGTTTTTTATTTTTTTCATTTCCTGGAAAAGAATTAATCGAAAAATAAAAAATCAGAAAAATGCTAATGTCTTTTACTCTATATTCCACTACTACTTCATGAACGAGAAAACTAGGCAAAGTTCTGTAAATTAGAAAAAAGGAATTTAGAATTTGTGTAGCTAGCTTCATAATTAGGATTGTCACTAAAAAAAGGTGCCCAGAAACTGCATACATGCGAAATTAAAAGATTTGTTTGATTTAAATGATAACCCAAAAGACAGCATGGCAATGGCACTGATTTCCTTACTGCACACGTAATCCTAGTGGATACCCTCTACAGTTTTACGTTTGTATAAATATAATATGATTCATTTTATATTATGGAAATATATTCGAATTTAAGTGAAGAGCATGATGATTATTTGAATTTAAAACGTGACTCAGACTTGAGTCTACAACAAAACTATGGTGTTGCTGCACTGTCTTCTAATCTAAGTACATCTTCGTATTTTGTGTAATAAAAGGCAAAGATTGTTTTGTAAACATATATTTACTTACTTTTGGAACACTAAATAAGTTTTGCTTATTTCCGCATAATAAACGTTGCTTTATTATAATATATTACTCATACAACAACAGAGTAACTTAAATAATTAACTGAACATATATATTAACTCGCTAACTAAGTTAATTCAGAAAATTAAATGATACTTTTAGTTGAATATTAACCAGACCGTAATAATTTAAGGCGCGAAAATTAAATTTGACGTTTTAAGGTACTCGAGCGACGCTGCTGCCATCTAGCGGCCAACATTTCGTTAGGCCCATATCAAACTCAAGTGACAACACCATACAAAGGGGGTGGAGTTTGGTTTCCATGCATCTTGATTGGAACCCATCTGTTTCAATTGTTTTATTCGTTGCCTTGATAACCGAGCCCCAGGCTACTTAATATTTCGATATGTTTGAATAATAGGGGAAATGGCTAATTTTAAAATAAAAATAAGATCTTTTGGTGTTATTTCGGCTATTAGTAGTAAAAAAATACTATGTATACTTCGGTTGAGAAGGCAATTATTTACCTCGAAAATTATATAAAATTTCTCGGTAAATAATAGCTCACTTCTCAACCTAGGTATATAATATACTATTAAAATGTTCGGTTTTTAATGCGTAGTATTTAAGAAATTATACCTGAAGCTGAAGAACTTGTTGAAATTTCGAATGCTTTAGTATGCAAATGCTAATACCGAACACAGGAATACCTTGTACTTAGTCGATAAAAAATAATATTTGATGGATCCTATTTGGGTGGTGACAGCTTTTTCCAGTAATCTTTAATCCTTTAACAACTAGAAGCTCTCTGAGCAGGTATGCGGATTACTGGGAAGTACATTCATAACGCCTGTGCCCAGGTTGGGGGTGTCTAATTAAGAAGACATTCACCGTCTCTATATTTCAATAATAACGAAAAATAAAATAGAATCCTTGGAAAATCCCAAAAACATCGTTGAACCAGCTCCTCTAAGTTCTAAGCCTGTTCCTTCCCCCACGTATAGAATATTTGCGAATAAACAATTGCTTATAAATGTGTGTTTCTGTTGATATAAAGTTGGTAGTAATTGCATGTACATTAGTAGCGTCTCCTAAAAAAAGGTAACTTAAAAAATAACGAGTTGCTTTATGGTATCTTAGTAACTTATTCAAGTTACTTTTATAATTTTGTAACTTAGTAATTTACTTAGTTAATTTTTTGCCGAGTAACTGATTAACTTACTTAGTTACTTTCTTAGAGTAACTTACCCAACACTGTGAATATGGAATGTGCTGGTTGACGTCTATTAGGAAATCTGTTTCGATATTCTCTCGCTGCATTACGAGCGTTTCCATTACAAAATCCGTAGATAAAAACAGTGTCCACATATTTTTATTAGAAAATGGATGATTCATTGCTAAGTACAACTGCACAAGTACAACTATTAACAAACCGTGACAGAAACTTTAAACATAAACAATTAACAAACTCTTTTTGACAGGTGATTATTTTTTACTAACTTTTGCTATGCTAAACCATGGCTACCACGTTTTTTAACGTAATTTAGAGTTCGAAGAGATAATTATTTTAAAACCCCTATAACTTCTTAACAAAAAAAGATAGATCCTACATTAATATGAACATTTCTTCATGAAATTATATCTACTTTTCATTGCCAAAGTTTGTAAAGAGGCTAATGAATCACTCTGTATAAATCTAGAAAAATTCAATTTCTCTTGTATTGTGCTCATAGTTTACAATCCGTGTACAACTTTCAATATTTCTATATACAACTGATCACCTCACAAAAGTTATTAGAGTTACTAATGAGGTTTAAATACATACGCGGATGTTATTTGAAATGTTCTTTAAATGAAATAGATAATAGTTCATGTTGTTTTGAAATTATTTTTATTTTACAATATAATCGTCCTTAAAGGGATCTTAAAGCGACATGGCATACAAATGTTAAACGCACCTTTTTACATCGACAAACCGTTATATTCGTTTCCTTGATTTTACCGTATTTTTGCACTCTTTCGGGCAATTCTTTATAACAAGTTCTTATGATTTTTTTGCCAATTTTTTCACCATAGTTCAATTTTGAATATGTTGTCTATATAAAATACCCCGCCAGTGGAAGGGTAGCCTATTAATAATGCAGCTACTGTGACAGTAGAAAACGCTAATTTTAGCTTATTTAACTTTAGCAGCTCCTTAACAGCAATGCACTTGGACCAAAGACTTGTAGCCTCATGAAACTCCGATTGCTCAAGGCCTGAAGAATATTCTTCTACGGTTTCTTTAACTTTTTCATCTGACGAATATCTCTTTCTTTCAAATGGAAGTCAGACGGCACTAAATTAGATGACTAAGGTGAATGTGGCAGCAAATCGTACTTCATATGATTGACTTTTGTAATGGAAGATGTACGTGCACGTGCAATATCTTGATAACAATTGACTTCTTCCGTTATTAAATCTGAACTAACTGAAACATCAGATACCATTATCTACTATTATAAACTATTCAAAGTGTCTAAAATGGCGCAAAAACAGCACGATACGTTATTCTCCTTGAAATACTAGCAAATTATTATGCCATGGTAACTCCAATGCAGCTGTACGCCTCCACGTCGAGTGCTATCATAATAGATGACATCCAGATGTAAATATCTAGATACTATTAGATAAAAAAATAAGAGAAACTGATAACGGTACTCCTTTTGCAACAGTAGATCGTGGTTGTCGGCGAGGTGTATAAACATCGCAGTCGGAGAAAGAAGTATGAGAAGGTTTTGAAAACGCACTTTGATGTTGTATTAGAGGTATTGCGCGACGATCTAATGTAAAAATAGGACAGCTAAAGAAGATGATTTAGATCCTTATCACATTACAAGGCGCAATGATTGTTATCGGAAGATTTCCTAATACGTGCAAGATGTTGCCAATGGCTACTCAATCATCACGAAGATAATCCTAGCTTCTAACATAAGTAAAATTCTATGGACAGACGAGGCTACTCGAAATGGAGCCTTTAAACCCATTTTAGACACGAATGGGCTCAAAAGAATCCTCATTGAAAAGATTATCAAGTGTGTTTCAGGTTAATGTTAGGACTGGAATAATTGCAAATTGATTATCACCAATTTATGAATTAACGATTTAACTGGTTTGCTAACCTTTAGCGGTTAGCAGACATATGTGGTAACAATGGATGGAGAATTCTGAGCGAAACCAAACAAATTTATCTATTAGTTTGAATGCAGAACCAGAAATAGAAAAGTGTTCTTTTTCTTCTGGAAGTTCTATTTGCAATAAACAAGTACGGAGTACTTCCGGCGAAATTGAATATGTAAGAAAATTATGTTTCCTGTAGAACGATGCGCTCTTTCTTTTCATAACAGAGCGAAACCGTCCAATTTTTTAAAGGCAATTTCATAGCTAAATTTTGAATATTAAAAACATTTCATGTAGAAATGATTGATCTTTAATAAATTGTACATGATGCCTCTAATAGTAAAGCAGTTATTAAATTCTCCGTAAACAGCGGTTTTGATCTAAAATGTTGTGTGGTACCGAGGAAAACTGCCCGCGATAAAAAGCTAGCTTTGCAAAAATGTCTTTTGCTATTTTTGGAGTGCCTGTATATTGCAAATATCTTATGTAAACTATAAGAATATATTTAAAAACGTCAAGCAACAGTCACTAGTTGATACAGGATGAATTAACCCATTCGCTATTTTTCTATGGCACAAGTTTATAATTTGAGTTTGCAAATATGTAAGTAACGTCAAGTTTAGGTTATGCCAACTTGTCAAAATGTCCCTCTAATATTCTGGGGTCTAGGCTGTAAATGGTTTTTGACAGGTGTGCAATTTCATTATTTAATATCTACTGTCAGGTGAAATACATTTTATTTTACATCTGCAATCATACCTGCTGTACATTAAGAAATACAGATCAGTCATATTTGTTATGTTCTTGCAGGGCATTTAATTGGTCTTATATTAACTTAATAGTTTTATTATCTTAAAGGAAATATGAAATATAGAAACAGAATAATCAAAACAAATAGTAAATAGCTATATTCGACAATGGCAACTGCTGGTCCTAGTAGACCTGCTCAGAAAACAAAGCCAGATACAGTGTCCTCCAGTTTTTCAAAGAATAGCGAAGTAATTGAAACATACATAATTATTCCCCCAGACGGAGGTTGGGGGTGGGTAGTGGCAGTAACATCATTTATCTGCAACTTTACAGCAGATGGGACAATGTACACTTTTGGTATATTTTTAGACGATATATCTGCATCTATTGGAAGCAGACCTATTGATGTAGCGCTAGCAAATTCTTTAATGACTGGATTTTATTATCTGTCAGGTAAACCATCAAGTTTATTGTGGACATGACCATGGCTAATAATTTTCCATTTTAGGACCGATTATAAGTGCATTAACAAACAGGTTTGGGTATAGAGCAGTGTCAATAATAGGAGGGATAATTTCGTGCGTGTCAATATTGTTAACATCATATTCTAGTACACTTTATGCTCTTCTTTTTATTTATGGTGTAGTAGGGGGAATAGGTTTCGGAATGCTATATGTGCCGTCGATTGTAGTCATAGGATTTTATTTTGAAAGATGGAGAGCGATAGCAACATCTATTGCTGTATGTGGTTCTTCTCTTGGAATAATTACTTTTCCTTTAGTGTTTAAGGGTTTGTTATCGGACACTGATTGGAGAGTCAAATTCCGCATTTTAGCGATTTTGTGTTTGATATGTGCTTTCTTCTCTATTTTGTATAGACCATTATATCCTGTACGGATTATTACAACACTTGATAAACAAATTTCAATGATAAAATCTAGCGGGGCCGATAGTAGCGAAGAAGAAACAGGAATATCTCGATATCACAATCGTGCTTACCCAACGGCCGCTGATCTTCATGGTTTATCAACAACCCCATCTGGGACTTACAGAACGTCAAGTGTTTCGATATATGTAGGTACAACTGTTCCAACAACTACCACCAAAAGTTTTGTAAAGTCAAAAGTATCGGGTACAGTGAAATCCAAATCATCTATTGTTCAATTAAGAACAATTTATGAAGATGAAGAAGATACAGAAGAATATGTTAAGAACAAATTTAGTCTTTGCTGTACCAGATGTAAGAAACGTTTTTGTTGCATTCATGGAAAAAGGAATAGATTACCTACAAGACCGTTATACAGAGACGATATATTTTATAGTGGGTCTTTGGCAATACTTCCGGAATATATACCGTCTGCTCATAGCGCTTTTGAAGTAAGTACCATTCGCCTGTTTAAATAAAAGTTGTAGTTTGCCAACTTTTATCCGTTTTGCTGTAGGTACTAATATTGGATTCCTAACTATAAAATTGTTTTACAATTTAGTGATTCAAGTCATAAAAATACAAATTCAATTTCTTGTAAATAAATATTTTTAATACTGCTAATCATCATGTTTTTCAAATTTGTTTTCAGAAAGGAGTTGAATATCATTTATCGGTAACTCGAGTTACCACCGCAAAAGATCTTGAAGAGGAGGATGTTGGATGGATTTGTTGTCCCATATCGGTGAAGAGAACCTTAGCTACAATGCTAGACATGAGCCTCCTAAAGTCACCTTCCTTTCTGCTATTATCTGTTAGTGGATTATTTACTACACTTGGACTGTATACTCCTTTTCTGTTCATTGCTGATAGAGCCATACAAAATGGTTTGGAGGCCCACGAGGCTTATTATTTAATATCAACTTTAGGAATTTCAAATACCATTGGAAGAATATTGTGTGGGATTTTCTCATCGCTTCCTAATATTAATGCTCTTCTTTGTTCGTATGTCAGTTTGACGATTTGCGGTTTAGCCACGTTAGGATCGTCATTATCCTATGAAACAGTGTGGCAATACGGTTTTGCCAGTGTATACGGATCGACTATAGGTAAATTAGTATTAACAATACAAAAAATGTTGCAGTTAAATATACATTTTCAGCTTGTGTTGCTGCATTACGCCCAGTGATTATAGCAGAAATGCTAGGCATTGAAAAACTAACAAATGGTTTTGGTCTCTGCCTTCTATTTCAAGGCATTGCATGTCTAGTGGGCCTACCTTTCTCTTCCCTTTTAACAAGATTAACAGGTAGTTATGAAATGTCATTCTATTTCGCTGGCAGCGTAATATTACTGAGTGCAATAATGTTGTTGCCTATGAATTCTGTAATAAAGTGGGAGGGGAAGCGGTAAGCTGACAATTAATAGCCGGAATAGAATCGTTGTTTAGTGTTATATTTATAGCAATATAATTAATCTAAATAAAAGATCATATTTTATAATTAAGTTATTTAAGTTTTGAAAATTGTACATTTGTTTGGGTATTAAATTAAATATTTGCAAACGTCATTGTTAAAATGTTTTATTTATGTTATATGTACAGAGTTTACCATAATCGACTGGGATTGACTCAGAAAACATAAAATAAATGGAAATTCTTGAGTTACAAAGTAATTGCCTTAACAAACAATGAATGGCACTACCTGTGAATTGACAAACTATACACTATTCACGATTGATTTGCCATCCAGCAGGCTGTGTTTTTTTTTTCTTAAGTTGCCTTTCTGAAATTTT